>JAINVK010000279.1:0-71935 GCA_030068075.1 Paguma larvata
GACAGATCCATAAAACTCCTATTTATTTGACCGAGGTGGTAGTAAAAGATCCCAACGGCCATGTATAGAATCATATGGCTGCTAGTAAAACCTAGCTCCTTTAACACTGAAAGTTTTCACCGAGCAATCAAACCCAATAAAGATGAAACCCAAATCTTTGGTTTTCCCTTAGAAAGAGAAAAAATCTTTGTTTACATTATCTTATCAGGAGCTGAACAGTCCAAGAAAACTTTGTTTTAAAAGGAGAGAAAAGCAGAACTTTAACTTTAT
Organism: Paguma larvata; assembly: GCA_030068075.1. NCBI lineage: Eukaryota > Metazoa > Chordata > Mammalia > Carnivora > Viverridae > Paguma > Paguma larvata. Next base: position 271 of record JAINVK010000279.1, read on the forward strand.
ACCAGTGTACTTTTGAAATCCCATTCATAATTTTCTCTTGTGGAAACAGTGAGGACATTTCAAAAGGCTGTTTGTTTGTTTTCCTTACAACAATGTAGGGGTGGGGAGCAGAATGCTACCTGAGGCATTGAAGAGGCAGAGACCTAGGCTCCACCCTAGGCGTTGCAGAAACAGGAAGAGGAGGAAGGGAGGACAGGAATGGGCAAAGAGGCCTAGAGGCTTGAAGGCAGATATAAGCAGCCTGAGGCAGGCCTGAAGCACACAGGGTGGAGCAAAGAGTTTTACGTGGTCTTAAAGTCCATCCTCCAGTTTAATGATTCGGACCTGGATGGGGTGGCCCTTGCCCATCGGTGACCTGAGGCCCCCCCTTGTCTGAAAGTCTCCAGGACTTTTCGCTGGCTAACTTTCCTCGTGGGATGTGGAGGACTGAATACTGTGCTCCGATGTCAACAAGGAAGTCAACAGGGGTCCCCTCCACTTTAAGAGTTACCCTGGGCTCGGGGAGAGTGTCCGAAACCCGACTCCCCTAATCACTTAGTTCACCTAGCTCTAAGATTTTTACTCGATTAGCCTTGCTTTTCTTCCCAGCCACCTCCCTCGGACATTTTTGGACCCAATGCCCTATCTCCTTGCAGCATGCACACTGACCTTTCTGCAGCGTCTGCTTCCCCCCACCTCTGGTGGTTCCTTTACCTCCTTTTGAGTCATCAGCCAGTTGCCAGAGACGACGGTCTCCTTCCTCAGGATGGTCGGCAATGGTAGCTAGTAGTATTCTGACCAGGTCTCGTGTCTGTTTGCTGCTGGCAGCCTCCATGTGGTGAGCCTGCCTATCCTCAGGAGGCTCCCAGTTGTTGTATACTTTTCGGCTCTTACCAGCAAATCGTACAGACTTTTTTTTCTCCCAATCTGTATATTTTCTGTCATTTCCTTCTGATGTCTGCGGCCGATTGATTTACAAAGGCCATGATAGCAACCGCCTTGCTTTCCAGAGCCTCTGGATCCATAGGGGTACAGGCACAGAACACCTCCATGATTCATTCCAAAAAGGCTGTCAGGGACTCATCCTTTCTTTGTTGTATGTTCCCAAACTTGGCCAGATTGGTTGGCTTTAGTAGCCATTTGGAGACCCCCCATTAGAGTCTGGCGGTAGACCCGGATCCTCTCCTTACTGTCTGCCGTATTAAAATACCACTCGGGCCAAGTTAAGGGGAATGAGTTATCTATCTGTGCCTAGTTGGTGGTGGGATACCCGTCTGCACCTGGAACTAGTTTTTAGGCCTCATTGAGGATTCTTTTCCTCTCCTTAATCGTGAACAGGACCTGCAAAAGCTGCTGGCAGTCATCCCATATGGGCTGATGGGTAAAGAGAACAGAATCTAATAAATCAATAAGCCCTGCCAGTTTTTCTAAAAACTTTGGATTAGCTTGAGTCCGCCACACAATGCTCCACAAAATGACACAAACGAAAACAGACAAACAGAGGGCGCCTAAAAACAATCCCGACGGTTTCCCTCGCAAGCAGCCCCTTCAGGCCCTTGGCGGAAACCTCCCGACGGCTTCCATCGCAAGCAGCCCCTTCAGGCTCTTTGCGGAAACCTCCAGACGGGGTGAGGGACGTCTCCCTACACTCCCCACCAGCGACCCTCCAGCGCGTCCGCCTAGGTCCTTTGCCGGTCCTTCAGAAAATGAGCTCACAAAGAAGAGACAGACAACAGACAGACATTGACCATGGTCAGTCAGGCTCTTCGGGTCGGGAGTCCCCCAGGAGTTTTGGGGTATCCCGGACGAGCCCCCATATGTTATTCCCAGATTTAGGGGACCCCAAGAACCACCAGGGAGCAGAGTCCGATGCAAGAACACAGAGTCTTTAATCGAGCTAGCTCCAGCTCAATCTCCTACCGCACCGACGCAGCAGTGGGTCGAGAGAGAGAGAGAGAGTTTCCCAAGGTGCAAGAGTTTTAAAGGAGTAGTGGGAAGGGTGATGGTCGTGGCCCTAGCCGATGGCTGAGGTCAGGGTCCTGTTCCCTTCCAAGGCAGGAAACAGGTGTCTCTATTTGGGTGGATATGGGTGCTCTAAGGATTGGTCCCAGCTGGTCTGGTGAGAAGTGGAATCTGATTAATTGCTCCGGGTTGGTCTATTGAGGGGTGCATCCTAATTGATTTGGTCCTAGACTTTTGGAATCCCGAGTGGCCCTAACACCACCGCGGGTTCAATGAAAGGCCACCTTGGGAGGTGTTTCGGTCAAAGCTGAGGGCCAGGTAAGTGGCCTGCAGCTCCCATAGGCTCTTTGCCAACCTGCCCGCCAGTTGGCTGCGAGGGCCTCCGGGTGGACGGGGGCGGCCCCTGCTTTTTGACGCACGCTGGACTACATTGCAGCCATAGAAACGGGTGTTGTTGGTCCGCAGTTAGGCCCGAGCCTGCGGCTTTCTATCCTGCCTGGAATGTGACCAGGAAGGTAGTGGAGCGGTTTCTCTCTCCCGTGGACGTAGGTGTCTCCTGCTTCTCCTGTGACCGGAGAACTCAGAAGCGTAACCTCTGCGCATCTCAAGCAGGACACAGACAAAAACAGAGATTCGGGGCGCTGTCAGGACCGGTGTCGGGGTTCAGAAGGTCACATTTGCCAGGCTGTGATAGGAATAAGCAGTTGCGCCCAGGGTGCCCTGTTCCAGGGAGCTTGGCGTGGTGTGGCGTGTCGGCGTCCATCATTCCGACGGCCCTGGCAGGCGGAAGGGTCGGCGGTGTCCACAGCCACACCGGGCAAGTGCGGCAGCCTCCGAGCAGAGATCCCTCGAGTCGGCCATGCTCGTTGTGGGGACGTGGAGGTCACTGTGGCCTTGTGGGAGCAGCGCGGCACCAACACATCTCACCAAAACAGGGACTCAACTCTTACGGATGACGGAACACGAACGTCAGGAACCGTGCTTGGTCTGAGAGGGGCCCAGGACCCACCAAGTGGGCCCAGGAGGGAGACCATGGGGCTCCGTTACCTAAGCCAGTCTGGAGGACCAGTGCCGGCAGTTTGGGAAGGAGTAGTCGCGGGCCCAGCTCGGATCTGGTGGGGGTGTTAGGGTGGTCGTCTAGGGACTGACACCAGAAGGGGCTTGAAAGGCAAGAGAGGGCCATTAGCGGGGAGAGGAAAGGCGGCTCAGGGGAAGGAAATAGCACAGGAAGGTGATGAAGGAGAAAGGAGTCCAGAAACCCTGTGTGACTGTGGTGTGAGTGTGTTGGGCGTGTGTCGCGTATGTGTGTGTGGTATGTCACAAATGTGTTCTGTGCGGTGGGTTGCGTGTGCATGTGTGGTGTGTGAGCGTCTGGATGGACGTGTCCGCACAGGTGTCTCGTGCCGACCCCCGGCCCCCTCACGTGCCCTGGGCACATGGATTCGTGGGCAGCAGATCCCTCACTGCCCCCCGAATCAGGAGGGGAACAGGATGTGAGATGGCCAGATGGAGGCCTTGGAAAGTTCTGGCAATTGATAGATGAGATCCTGAACGGGGATAGGCCTCTCAGGTCCACATGCCCCTCACCCCCGCCTCTTCCTCCACCTCGGCCTAGGTGTTACATCCGAGGGAGGGGCAGCCTAGGGCGGTGGGGTCCGTCCTGACCTGGAGGGAGGTGCCAGCCTAGGCTCCCAGTGGGTGCATCATCACGGGGAACTTTGGGATCGACATCTTGCGTGAAACAGGAAGTTGAGGGTCAGGACCCACTGCGGCTTCAGTGAAAGTAGACCTTGGTAGGTATTGTGGTCAAAGCTGAGGGCCACGTAGGTGGCCTGCAGCACCCTTAGCCTCTTTGCACACCCTGCCTGCCAGTTGGCTGTGGGGGACCCCGGGTGGGGCGGGGGGCCGCCCTGATATTATGAGGCAGGCTGGACTCCATTGCTGCCATAGCAACGTTTTGTTGCTCCTCAGTTAGGCCCAACCCTGCAGCTTTCTATCCTGCCTGGAGTGTGACCAGGAGTGTAGTGCAGCGGTTTCTGTCTCCCGTGCGGTACGTGTCTCCTTCTTCTCCTGTGACCGGAGAACTCGGAAGTGCAAACTCTGCGCATCCCAAGCAGGACACAGAAGAAAACAGAGATTCGGGGCACTGTCAGGTCCGGTTTCGGGGTTCAGAACGTCACGTTTGCCAGGCTGTAATAGGAACAAGGAGGTGCGCCCAGGACGCCCTGTTCCAGGGAGCTTGGCGTCGTGTGGCGTGGCGGCTTCCATCATTCCCATGGCCCCCGCAGGCGGCAGGGTTGTGGTGTCCACAGTGACCTCGGGCCAGTGCAGAAGCCTCCGCGCAGAGCTCCCTCAAGTCGGCCATGCTCGTGGTGGGGACGTGGAGGTGACGTTGGCCTTCTGGGAGCAGCGCTGGACCAACACATCTCACCAAAACAGAGACTGAAACCATAGGGATGACGGAACACGAACGTCAGCAACCGAGCTTGGGCTGAGAGGGGACCCAGGCCCCACCAAGTGGGCCCAGTAGGGAGACCATGGGGCTCCCTTCCCTCGGCATGAGTTTGGAGGACCAGTCCCGACAGTTTGGGAAGAAGTAGATGCCGGCCCAGCTCGGATCTGGTGGAGGAGTTAGGGAGGTCGTCTAGGGACTGACACCTGAAGGGGCTTGAAAGACAAGAGAGGGCCATTAGCGCGAGTGGAGAGGCGTCTCAGGGCAAGGAAATAGCACAGAAAGGTCATGAAGCATAAAGGAGTCCAGAAACCCTGTGTGCCTGTGGTGTGGGTGTGATGGGCGTGTGTGGCGTATGTGTGTGTGGTATGTCACAAATGTGTTCTGTGCGGTGGGTTGCGTGTGTATGTGTGGTGTGTGAGTGTCTGGATGGACGTGTCCGCACAGGTATCTCGTGTCGACCGCCGGTCCCCTCACGTACCCTGGGCACATGGATTCGGGGGCAGCAGATCCCTCACTGCCCCCCGACTCAGGAGGGGAGCAGGATGTGAGATGGCCAGATGGAGGCCTTGGAAAGCTCTTGCAATTGATAGATGAGATCCTGAACTGGGATAGGCCTCGCAGGGCCACATGCCCCTCTCACCCGTCTCTTCCTTCACCTCGGCCTATGTGGTACATCCGAGGGAGGGGGCAGGCTAGGGCGGTGGTGTCCGTACTGACCTGGAGGGAGCATGCCAGCCTGGGCTCCCAGTGGGTGCATCATCACGGGGAACTTTGGGATCGACATCTTGCGTGAAACAGGAAGTTGAGGGCCAGGACCCACTGCGGCTTCAGTGAAAGTAGACCTTGGTAGGTATTGTGGTCAAAGCTGAGGGCCACGAATGTGGCCTACAGCACCCTTAGGCTCTTGCCCACCCTGCCTGCCAGTTGGCTGCAGGGGCCCCCCGGGTGGGGCGGGAGGCGGCCCTGGGATTATGAGGCAGAATGGACTCCATTACTGCCATAGCAACGTTTTGTTGCTCCTCAGTTAGGGCCAAGCCTGCGACTTTCTATCCTGCCTGGAGTGTGACCAGGAATGTAGTTGAGCGATTTCTGTCTCCCGTGCGGTACTTGTCTCCTTCTTCTCCTGTGACCGGAGAACCCGAAAGTGCAAACTCTGCGTATCCCAAGCAGGACACAGAACAAAACAGAGATTCGGGGCACTGTCAGGTCCGGTTACGGGGTTCAGAAGGTCACGTTTGCCAGGCTGTGATAGGTACAGGGAGGTGCGCCCAGGACGCCCTGTTCCAGGGAGCTTGGCGTCATGTGGCGTGGCGGCTTCCATCATTCCCACGGCCCCCGCAGGCGGCACGGTCTGCGGTGTCCACAGCGACCCCGGGCCAGTGCGTCAGCCTCCGCGCAGAGCTCCCTCGAGTCGGCCATGCTCGTGGTGGGGACGTGGAGGTGACGTTGGCCTCGTGGGAGCAGCGCGGGACCAACACACCTCACCAAAACAGGGACTGAACCCTTAGGGATGACGGAACACGAACGTCAGCAACCGAGCTTGGGCTGAGAGGGGACCCAGGCCCGACCAAGTGGGCCCAGGAGGGAGACCATGGGGCTCCCTTCCCTCTACCTGAGTCTGGAAGACCAGTCCCGGCAGTAGACGTGGGCCCAGCTCGGATCTGGTGGGGGTGTTAGGGAGGTCGTCTAGAGATTGATACCAGCAGGGTCTTGAAAGGCAACAGAGGGCCATTAGCGGTGCATGGAGAGGCGGCTCCAGGCCAACGAAATAGCACAGAAAAGTTATGAAGGAGAAAGGATCTCGGAAAACCTGTGTGCCTGTGCTGTGTTTACTTGTGGTGTGTGTGCCTGTGGTGTGGGTGTGGTGCACGTGTGTGGTGTATGTGTGTGTGGTATGTCACAGATGTGTTCTGTGTGGTTGGTTGCATGTGCATGTGTGGTCTGTGAGCGTGTGGATGGACATGTCCGCACAGGCGTCTCATGCGGGCCACTCACACGTGCCCTGGTAACGTTGTTTCGGGGGCAGCAGATCCCTCACTGCCCCCGACTCAGGATGGGAACAGGATGTGTGATGGCCAAATGGGGGCCTTGGAAAGCTCTTGCACTTGATAGTTGAGATCCTGAGCCGAGACAGTACCCTCAGGGCCACATGCCCCTCAACCCCCCCTCTTCCTCCACCTCGGCCTTGGTGGGACCTCTGAGGGAGGGGTCGGCTAGGCCGGTGGTGTCCGTCCTGACCTGTAGCGAGCGTGCCAGCCTGGGCTCCCAAGGGGAGTATCATCACGTGGAACTTTGGTACCGACATCCTGCCTGAAGCAGGAAGGTGTGGGCCAGGTACCATCGTGGGTTCAATGAAAGGCCACCTTGTGAGGTTTTGCGGTCAAAGCTGAGGACCAGGTAGGTGGCCTGCAGCACCCCTAGCCTCTTTGCCAACCCTGCCCGCGAGTTGGCTTTGGGGGCCCCCGGGTGGAAGGGGGGCGACCCCGGCTTTATGAGGCGCACTGGACTCCATTGCTGCCATAGCAACTGGTTTTGTTGCTCCTCAGTTAGACCCGAGCCAGCGGCTTTCTATCCTGCCTGGAGTGTGACCAGGAATGTAGTGGAGCGGTTTTTGTCTCCTGTGTAGGTAGGTATCTCCTGCTACTCCTGTGACTGGAGAACACGGAAGCGTAACCTCTGCCCATCCCAAGCAGGACACAGAACAAAACAGTGATTCGGGGCTCTGTGAGAACCGGTGTCGGGATTCAGAAGGTCACGTTTGCCAGGCTGTGATAGTAACAAGCAGGTGCGCCCAGGGCGCCCTGTTCCAGGGAGCTTGGCGTGGTGTGGCGTGGCGACGTCCATCCTTCCGACGGCCCCGGCAGGTGGCAGGGTATGCGGTATCAACAGCCACACCGGGCCAGTGCGGCACCCTCCGCGCAGAGCTCCCTCGAGTCGGCAATGCTCTTGGTGGGGACGTGGAGGTGACGTTGGCCTGGTGGGAGCAGCGCAGCACCAACACATCTCACCAAAACAGGGACTGTACCCTTAGGGATGACGGAACACGAACTTCAGGAACCGAGCTTGGTCTGAGAGGGGCCCAGGCCCCACCAAATGGGCCCAGGAGGGAGACCATGGGGCTCCCTTCCCTCCGACTGAATCTGGAGGACCAGTCCCGGCAGTTTGGGAAGGAGTAGACACAGGCCCAGCTCGGATCTGGTGGGGGTGTAAGGAGGTCGTCTAGGGACTGACACCAGCAGGGGCTTGAAAGGCAAGAAAGGGCCATTAGCGGAGGTTGGAGAGGCGGCTCAGGGCAAGGAAATAGCACAGAAAGGTGATGAAGGAGAAAGGAGTCCAGAAACCCTGTGTGCCTGTGGTGTGGGTGTGTTGGGCGTGTGTGGAGTATGTGTGTGGTATGTCACAAATGTGTTCTGTGCGGTGGGTTGCGTGTGCATGTATGGTGTGTGAGCGTCTGGATGGACGTGTCCGCATAGGTGCCTCGTGCCGGCCCCCAACCCCCTCACGTGCCCTGGGCAAATGGATCGAGGGCAGCACATCTCTCACTGCCCCACGACTCAGGAGGGGAATAGGATGTGAGATGGCCAAATGGGGGCCTTGGGAAGCTCCTGCACTTGATAGTTGAGATCCTTAGCGGGGAGAGGCCTCTCAGGTCCACATGCACCTCAACCCCGACTCTTCCTCCACCTAGGCCTTGGTGGGACCTCCGAGGAAGGGACCAAGCTCAGGGCGGTGGTGTCCGACCGGACCTGGAGGGAGCATGCCAGCCTCGGCTCCCAGTGGGTGCATCATCACGGGGAACTTTGGGATCCACATCCTGCGTTTAGCAGGAAGTTGAGGGTCAGGACCTACCGCGGGTTCACTTAAAGGCCTCCTTGTGAGGTGTTACGGTCAAAGCTGAGGCCACGTATTAGGACACTGAGAGGGGAGAGGCCCCTCAGGGCCACATGCACCTCACCCCCTCCTCTTCCTCCACCTCGGCCTTGTTGGGATCTCCGAGGGAGGGGCAGGCTCAGGTCGTTGGTGTCCGACCTGACCTGGAGGGAGATTGCCAGCCTGGGCTCCCAGTGGGTGCATCATCACGGGGAACTTTGGGATCGACATCCTGCATGAAGCAGGAGGCTGAGGGCTAGGACCCACCGCGGGTTCACTTAAAGGCCACCTTGTGAGGTGTTTCGGTCAAAGCTGAGGGCCACGTAGGTGGCCTGCAGCACCCTTAGGCTCTTTGCCCACCCTGCCTGCCAGTTGGCTGCGGGGGCCCCCTGCTGATGCAGGGAGCGGCCCCGGCTCTTGAGGTACGCAGGACTCCATTGCTGCCATAGCAACGGTTTTGTTGCTCCTCAGTTAGGCCCAAGCCTGCGGCATTCTATCCTGCCTGGAGTGTTACCAGGAAGGTAGTGGAGCGGTCTCTGTCTCCCGTGGTGGTAGGTGTCTCCTTCTTCTCCTGTGAACAGAGAACTCAGAAGCGTAACCTCTGCGCATCCAAAGGAGGACACAGAAGAAAACCGTGATTCGGGGCGCTATCAGGACCGGAGTCATGGTTCAGAAGGTCACGTTTGCCAGGCTGTGATTGGAACACGCATGTGTGCCCAGGGCGCCCTGTTCCAGGGAGCTTGGCGTGGTGTGACGTGGCAGCATCCATCCCTCCGACAGCCCCGGCAGGCGGTAGGGTCTGCAGTGTCCACAGCCAAACCGGGCCAGTGCGGCAGTCTCCCCACAGGGCTCCCTCGAGTCAGCAATGCTCGTGGTGGGTACGTGGAGGTGACGGTGGCCTTGTGGGAGCAGCGCAGCACCAACACATCTCACCAAAACAGGGACTGAACCCTTAGGGATGACGGAACACGAACGTCAGGAACCGAGCTTGGGCTGAGAGGGGACACAAGACCCACCAAGTGGGCCCAGAAGGGAGTGGTCTGCCATCCATCGGACTGAGTCTGAAGGACCTGTCCTGGCAGTTGGGGAAGGAGTAGACACGGGCACAGGTCGGATCTGGTTGGGTGTTAGGGAGGTCGTCTAGAGACTGACACCAGAACGGTCTTTAACGGCAAGAGACGGCAATTAGCGGTGGGTGGAGAGGTGGCTCCAGGCCAATGAAATAGCACAGAAAGGTCATGACGGAGAAAGGAGTCCAGAAACCCTATAGCATATAGTGTGTGTGCTTGTGGTGTGTGTGCCTTTGGTGTGGGTGTGTTGGGCGTGTGTGGAGTATCTGTGCGTGGTATGTCACAAATGTGTTCTGTGTGGTGGGTTGCGTGTGCATGTGTGGTGTGTGACCGTGTGGATGGACGTGTCAGCACAGGTGTCTCGTGCAGGCCATCCACACGTGCCCTTGGAACATGGTTTCGGGGGCTGCAGATCCCTCACTGCCCCCCGAATCAGCAGGGGAACAGGATGTGTGATGGCCAAATGGGGGCCTTGGAAATCTCCTGCACTTGATAGTTGAGACCCTGAGACGGGACAGTCCCCTCAGGGCAACATGCCCCTCACCCCCTCCTCTTCCTCCATCTCATCCTTGGTTGGACCTCTTAGGGAGGGGGTAAGCTAGGGCGGTGGTGTCCAACCTGTCCTGGAGGGAGCGTGCCAGCCTGGGCTCCCAGGGGGTATATCATCACGGGGAACTTTGAGATCGACATCCTGCCGGAAGCAGGAAGTTGAGGGCCAGGAGCAACCGCGGGTTCAATGAAAGCCCACCTTGGGATGTGTTGCGGTCAAAGCTGAGGGCCACGTAGGTGGTCTGCAGCACCCCTAGGCTCTTTGCCCACCCTGCCCGCCATTTGGCTGCGGGGGCTCCCGGGTGGAGGGGAGCTGCCCTGTCTTTATGAGGCGCGCTGGATTCCATTGCTCCCATAGCAATGGGTTTTGTTGCTCCTCAGTTAGACCCAAGCCTGTGGCTTTCTATGCTGCCGGGAGTGTGACTAGGAAGGTAGTGGAGCGATATCTGTTTCTCGTGTAGGTAGGTGTCTCCTGCTTCTCCTGTGACCGGAGAGCCCAGAAGCATAAATTCTGCGCATCCCAAGCAGGACACAGTACAAAACAGAGATTCGGGGCACTGTCAGGACCGGTGTCGGGGTTCAGAAGGTCACGTTTTCCAGGCTGTGATAGGAACAAGCAGGTGCGCCCAGGGCGCCCTGTTCCAGGGAGCTTGGCGTCGTGTGTCGTGGCGGCTTCCATCATACCGACGGCCCCGGCAGGCGCCAGGGTCTGCGGTGTCCACAGCCACACCAGGCTAGAGCGGCAGCCTCCGCGCAGAGCTCCTTCAAGACGGCACTGCTCGTGGGGGGGACATGGAGGTGACGTTGGCCTTGTGGGAGCAGTGCGGCACCAACACATCTCACCAAAACAGGGACTGAACCCTTAGGGATGACGGAACACGAACGTCAGGAACCGAGCTTGGGCTGAGAGGGGACCCAGGCCCCACCAAGTGGGCCCAGGAAGGAGACCATGGGTCTCCCTTCCCTCTGCCTGAGACTTTAGGACCAGTCCCGGCAGATTCGGAAGGAGTAGACGTGTGCCCAGCTCAGTTCTGGTGGGGGTGTTAGGGAGGTCGTCTAGAGACTGACACCAGCAGGGTCTTGAGAGGCAACAGAGGGCCATTAGCGGTGCGAGGAGAGGCGGCTCAGGCCAACGAAATAGCACAGAATGGTTATGAAGGAGAAAGGATTCCGGAAAACCTCTGTACCTGTGGAGTGTGTGCTTGTGGGGTATGTACCTGTGGTGTGGGTGTGTTGCGCGTCTGTGGTGTATGTGTGTGTGGTATGTCACAAATGTGTTCTGTGTGGTGGGTTGCTTGTGCATGTGAGGGCCACGTAGGTGGCCTGCATCTCCCCTAGGCTCTTTGCCCACCCTGCCCGCCAGTTGGCTTTGGGTGCCTCCGGGTTGAGGGGGGCGGCCCCGGCTTTTTGAGGCACGCTGGACTCCATTGCTGCCATAGCAACGGGTTTTGTTGCTCCTCAGTTAGGCCCGAGACTGCGGCTTTCTATCGTGCCTGGAGTGTGACCAGGAAGGTAGAGGAGCGGTTTCTGTCTCCTGTGGAGGTAGGTGTCTCCTGCTTCTCCTGTGACCGGAGAGCTCGGAAGCGTAATCTCTGCGCCTCCGAAGCAGGACACAGATCAAAACAGAGATTCGGGGCACTCTCAGAACCGGTGTCGGGGTTCAGAAGGTCACGTTTGCCAGGCTGTGATAGGAACAAGCAGGTGCGCCCAGGGCGCCCTATTCCAGGGAGCTTGGCGTCGTGTGGCGTGGCGACGTCCTTCCTTCCTACGGTCCCGGCAGGCGGCAGTGACGGCGGTGTCCACAGCCACACCGGAACAGTGCGGCAGCCTACGCGCAGAGCTCCCTCGAGTCGGCCATGCTCGTGGTGGGGACGTGGAGGTGACTGTGGCCTTGGGGCAGCAGCGAAGCACCAACACATGTCACCAAAACAGGGACTGAACCCTTAGGGATGACAGAACACGAACGTCAGGAACCGAGCTTGGGCTGAGAGGGGACCCAGGCCCCACCAAGTGGGCCCAGGAGGGAGACCATGGGGCCCCCTTCCCTCTGCATGAGTCTGGAGGACCAGTCCCGACAGTTTGGGAAGGGTAGAAGCGGGCCCAGCTCGGATTAGGTGGGGGTGTTAGGGAGGTGGTCTAGAGACTGACACCAGCGGGGGCTTGAAAGGCAAGAGAGGGCCATTAGCAGGGGGTGGAGAGGCGACTCCAGGTCATGAAAATAGCACAAAAAGGTCATGAAGGAGACAGGTGTCCAGAAACCCTGTGTGCCTGTGGTGTGGGTGTATTGTACTTGTGTGGTGTATGTGTGTGTGGTGTGTCACAAATGTGTTCTGTGCGGTGGGTTGCATGTGCATGTGAGGTGTGTGTGCGTTTGGATGTACGTGTCCGCACAGGGGTCTCCTGCGGGCCACCCACACTTGCCCTGGGAACGTTCGGGAGCAGATATCCCTCTGCCAACCGACTCAGGAGGGGATCAGAATGTGTGATGGCCAAATTGGGGCCTTGGAAATCTCCTGCACTTGATAGTTGAGACCCTGAACGGGGAGAGTCCCCTGGGGCCACATGCCCCTCACCCCCGCCTCTTCCTCCACCTCGGCCTTGGTGGGATCTCCGAGGGAGGGGGCAGGCTCAGGGCGTTGGTGTCCGACCTGACCTGGATGGAGCGTGCCAGCCTGGGCTCCCAGTGGGTGCATCATCACGGGGAACTTTGGGATCGACATCCTGCGTGAAGGAGGATGTTGAGGGCCAGGACCCACCGCGGGTTCAATGAAAGGCCACCTTGGGAGGTGTTTCGATCAAATCTGAGAGCCACGTAGGTGGCCTGCAGCACCCCTAGGCTCTTTGCCCAACCTGTCTGCCAAGTGGCTGCGGGGGCCCCCGGCTGGGGAGGGGGGCGGCCCCGGCTTTATGAGGCAGGCCGGACTCCATTGCTGCCATAGCAACCTTTTGTTGCTCCTCAGTTAGGCCCAAGCCTGCAGCTTTCTATCCTGCCTGGAGTGTGACCAGGAAGGTAGTGGAGCGGTTTCTGTCTCCCGCGGTGGTAGGTGTCTCCTTCTTCTCTTGTGACCAGAGAACTCGGAAGCGTAAACTCTGACCAACCCAAGCAGGAAGAGAACAAAACAGTTTTTCCGGGCGCTATCAGGACTGGTGTCAGGGTTCAGAAGGTCACGTTTGCAAGGCTGTGATAGGAACACGCAGATGTGCCCAGGGCGCCCTGTTCTAGGGAGCTTGGCGTGGTGTGACGTGGCAGCATCCATCCTTCAGACGGATCCGGCAGGCGGCAGAGTCGGCGGTGTCCACAGCCGCACCGGGCCAGTGCCGCAGACTCCGCGAATAGCTCCCTCGAGTCGGCCATGTTCCTACTGGGGACGTGGAGATGACGGTGGCCTTGTGGGAGCAGCGCGGCACCAACATATCTCACCAAACAGGGACTGAACCCTTAGGGATGACGGAACACGAACGTCAGGAACCGAGCATGGACTGAGAGGGGACCAGGTCCACCAAGTGTGCCCACGATGGAGACCATGGGGCTGCCTTCCCTTGGACAGAGTCTGGAGGAACATTCCCGGCAGTTTTGGAAGGAATAGACGCGGGCCCAGCTCTGAACTGTTGGGGGTGTTAGGGAGGTCGTCTAGGGACTGACACCAGCAGGCGCTTGAAAGGCAAGAGAGGGTCATTATCGGGGGGTGGAGAGGCAGCTCAGGGCAAGGAAATAGCATAGAAAGGTCATGAAGGAGAAAGGAGTCCAGAAACCCTGTGTGCCTGTGGTGTGGGTGTGTTGGGCGTGTGTGGTGTATGTGTGTGTGGTATGTCACAAATGTGTTATGTGGGGTGGGTTGCGTGTGCATGTGTGGGGTGTGAGCATCTGGATGGACGAGTCCGCACAGGTGTCTCGTGCCTTCCCCGGCCCCCTCACGTGCCCTGGGCACATGGATTCGGGGGCAGCAGATCCCTCACTGTCCCCCGATTCAGGAGGGGAACAGGATGTGAGATGGCCAAATGGAGGTCTTGAAAGCTCTACACTTGATAGATGAGATCCTGAGCGGGGAGAGGCCTCTCAGGGCCACATGCCCCTCACCCCCGCCTCTTCCTCCACCTCGGCCTTGGTGGGACCTCTGAAGGAGGGGGCAGGCTAGGGCGGTGGCGTCCGACGTGACCTGAAGGGAGCGTTGCAACCTGGGCTCCCAGTGGGTGCATCATCACGGGGAACATTGGGCCGACATCCTGCGTGAAGCAGGAAGTTGAGGGCCAGGACCCACCGCCGGTTCACTGAAAGTCCACCTTGGGAGGTATTGTGGTCGAAGCTGAGGGCCACGTAGGTGGCCTGCATCACCCTTAGGCTCTTAGCCCACCCTGCTTGCTAGTTGGCTGCGGAGGCCCCCGGGTGGGGCGAGGGGCGGCCTCGGCTTTATGAGGCACGCTAGACTCCATTGCTGCCATAGCAACGGTTTTGTTGCTCCTCAGTTAGGCCCAAGCCTGCGGCATTCTATCCTGCCTCTAGTGTGACCAGGAAGGTAGTGGAGCGGTTTCTGTCTCCCGCAGTGGTAGGTGTCTCCTTCTTCTCTTGTGACCAGAGAACTCGGAAGCGTAAACTCTGCGCATCCCAAGCAGGACAAAGAGAAAATCAGAGATTCGGAGCACTGTCAGGATCGGTGTAGGGGTTCAGAAGGTCACGTATTCCAGGCTGTGATAGGAACAGGCAGGTGCGCCCAGGGCGCCCTGTTCCAGGGAGCGTGGCGTGGTGTGGCGTGGCGGCTCCATCATTCCGACGGCCCCGGCCGGCGGCAGGGTCTGCGGTGTCCACAGCCACACCGGAGCAGTGCGGCAGCCTCCGCGCAGAGCTCCCTCGATTCGGCCATGCTCGTGGTGGGGACGTGGAGGTGACGTTGGCCTTGTGGGAGCAGTGCGGCACCAACACATCTCCCCAAAACAGGGACTGAACCCTTAGGGATGACGGAACACGAACGTCAGGAAACGAGCTTGGGCTGATAGTGGACCCAGGCCCCACCTCATGGACCCAGAAGGGAGTGGTCTCCCTTTCCTCGGCCTGAGTCTGGAGGACCAGTCCCGGCAGTTTGGGAAGGAGTAGACGCGGGCCCAGCTCGGATCTGGTGGGGGTGTTAGGGAGGTCGTCTAGAGACTGACACCAGCAAGGTCTTGAAAGGCAACAGAGGGCCATTAGCGGTGCGTGGAGAGGCGGCTCCAGGCCAACGAAATAGCACAGAAAGATTATGACGGAGAAAGGTTTCCGGAAAACCTGTGTGCCTGTGGTGTGTGTGCCTCTGGTATGTGAGCCTGTGGTGTGGGTGTCTTGCCCGTGTGTGGTGTATGTGAGTGTGGTATGTCACAAATGTGTTCTGTGTGGTGGATTCCGTGTGTATGTGTGGTGTGTGAGCGTGTGGATGGACGTGTCCGCACAGGTGTCTCGTGCGGTCCACCCACCCGTGCCCTGGGCACGTGGTATTTGGGGCAGCAGATCCCTCACTGCTCCCGGACTCAGGAGGGGAACAGGATGTGAGACGGCCAAATGGGGGCCTTGGAATGCTCCTGAACTTGATAGTTGAGACCCTGAGCAGGGAGAGGCCCCTCAGGCCCACATGCCCCTCACATATGCCTCTTCCTCCACCTCGGCCGTGGTGGGACCTCCGAGGGAGGGGGCAGGCTAGGGCGGTGGCGTCTGTCGTGACCTGGGGGGAGAGTGCCAGCCTGGGCTCCCAGTGGGTGCATAATCATGGGGAACTTTGGGATCGACATCCTGCGTGAGCTTGATGTTGAGGGCCAGGACCCACCGCGGGTTCTCTGAATGGCTACATTGGGAGGTGTTTCGGTCAAAGCTGAGAGCCACGTAAGTGGACTGCAGCACCCTTAGGCTCTTTGCCCACCCTGCCTGCCAGTTGGCTGCGGGGGCCCCCAGCTGCCCGGGGGGCGGTTCCGTCTTTATGAGGTAGGATGGACTCCATTGCTGGCATAGCATCGTTTTGTTGCTCCTCAGTTAGGCCCAAGCCTGCGGCTTTCTATCCTGCCTGGAGTGTGACCAGGAATGTAGTGGAGCGGTTTCTGTCTCCCGTGGGGTACGTGTCTCCTTCTTCTCCTGTGACAGGAGAACTCGGAAGCGTAACCTCTGCGCATCCCAAACATGACACAGAACAAAACAGAGATTCGGGGCACTATCAGGACCGGTGTCTGGGTTCAGAAGGTCACGTTTGCCAGGCTGTGATAGGAACAGGGAGGTGCGCCCAGGGCGCCCGGTTCCACGGAGCTTGGTGTCGTGTGGCGTGGTGGCTTCCATCATACTGACGGCCCCAGCAGGCGGCAGGGACTGCGGTGTCCACAGCCACACCGGGCCAGTGGGGCAGCCTCCGTGCAGATCTCCCTCGAGTTGTCCATGTTCGTGGTGCAGACGTGGAGGTGACCTTGGCCTTGTGGAGCAGCAGGGGAACAACACATCTCACCAAAACAGGGACTGAACCCTTAGGGATGACGGAACACGAACGTCAGGAACCGAGCTTGGTCTGAGAGAGGACTCAGGCCCCACCAAGTGGGCCCAGCAAGGAGACCATGGGGCTCCCTTCCCTCGGCATGAGTCCGAGGACCAGTCCCAGCAGTTTGTGAAGGAGTAGACACGGGTCAAGCTCGAATCTGGTGGGGGTGTTAGGGAGGTCGTCTAAACACTGACACCAGCAGGGTCTTGAAAGGCAAGAGAGGTACATTAGCTGTGGGTGGAGAGGCGGCTCCATGCCAACGAAATAGTACAGAAAGGTTATGAAGGAGAAAGGAGTCCAGAAACCCTGTGTATCTGTGGTGTGTGTGCTTGTGGAGTATGTACCTGTGGTGTGGGTGTGTTGCGCATGTGTGGTGTATGTGTGTGTGGTATGTCACAAAGGTGTTCTGTGTGGTGGGTTGCTTGTGCATGTGTGGTGTGTGAGCGTGTGGATGGACGTGTCCGCACAGGTGTTTCGTGCGGTCCACCCACACCTGCCCTGGGCACGTGGTATTTGGGGCAACAGATTCCTCACTGCTCTTCGACTCCGGAGGGGAATAGGATGTGGGATAGCCAAATGGGGGCCTTGGAAAGCTCCTGAAATTGATAGCTGAGACCCTGAGCGGGGAGAGGCCCATCAGGGCCTCATGCCCCTCTTCCTCACCTCTTCCTCCACCTCGGCCTTGGTGGGATCTCTGAGGGAGGGGGCAGGTTCATTGCGGTGGTGTCTGAACTGACCTGGAGGGAGCCTGCCAGCCTGGGCTCCCAGGGGGTGCATAATCACGGGGAAATTTAGGATCCACATCCTGCGAGAAGCAGGAGGTTGAGGGCCAGGACCCACCGCGGGTTCAATGAAAGGCCACCTTGGGAGGTGTTTCGGTCAAAGCTGAGGGCCACGTAAATGGCCTGCATCTCCCCTAGGCTCTTTGCCCACCCTGCCGGCCAGTTGGCTTCGGGCGCCTCCGGGTGGAATGGGCGGCCCCGGCTTGTTGAGGCACGCTGGACTCCATTGCTGCCATAGCAATGGGTTTTGTTGCTCCTCAGTTAGGCCCGAGCCTGCGGCTTTCTATCCTGCCTGGAGTGTGACCAGGAAGGTAGTGGAGCGGTTTCTGTCTCCCGTGGAGGTAGGGGTCTCCTGCTTCTCCTGTGACCAGAGAACTCAGAAGCATAACCTCTGCGCATCCCAAGCAGGACACAGAACCAAACATAGATTCGGGGCGCTCAGGACCGGTGTCGGGGTTCAGAAGGTCACGTTTGCCAGGCTGTGATAGGAACAGGCAGGTGCGCCCGGGGCGCCCTGTTCCAGGGAGATTGGCGTGGTGTGGCATGGCGTCGTCCATCATTCCGACGACCCCGGCAGGCGGCAGGGACGGCGGTGTCCACAGCCACACCGGGCCAGTGAGACAGCCTCCGCGCAGAGCTCCCTTGAGTCGGGCATGCTCGTGGTGGGGACGTGGAGGTGACGTTGGCCTTGTGGGAGCAGCGCGGCAGCAACACATCTCACCAAAACAGGGACTGAACCCTTAGGGATGACCGAACACGAACGTCAGGAACCGAGCTTGGGCTGAGAGGGGACCCAGGCCCCACCAAGTGGGCCCAGAAGGGAGTGGTCTCCCTTCCCTCGGCCAGAGTCTGGAGGACCAGTCCTGACAGTTTGGGAAGGAGTAGACGCGGGCCCAGCTCGGATCTGTTCGGGGTGTTAGGGAGGTCGTCTAGAGACTGACACCAGCAGGGTCTTGAAAGGCAACAGAGGGCCATTAGTGGTGCGTGGAGTGAAGGCTCCAAGCAAACGAAATCGCACAGAAAGGGTATGAAGGTGAAAGGAGTCCGGAAATCCTGTGTGCCTGTGGTGTGTGTACTTGTGGTGTGTGTGCCTGAGGTGTGGGTGTTTTCCGCGTGTGTGGTGTATGTGTGTGTGTTATGTCACAAATGTGTTCTGTGTGGTGGGTTGCGAGTGCATGTGTGGTGTGTGAGCGTGTGGATGGACGTGTCCGCACAGGTGTCTCGTGCTGGACACCCACACGTGCCCTGGGCAGGTGGTTTTTGGGGCAGGAGATCCCTCACTGCTCCCGGACTCAGAAGGGGAACAGGATGTGAGATGTCCAAATGGTGGCCTTGGAAATCTATTGCACTTGATAGTTAAGACCCTGTGTGGGGAGAGGCCCAACAGGACCACATGCCCCTCTCCCTCACGTGTTCCTCCACCTCGGTTTTGGTGGGACCTTAGAGGGAGGGGGCAGGCTCATTGCGTTGGTGTCAGACCTGGACTGGAGGGAGATTGTCAGCCTGGGCTCCGAGGGGGTGCATCATCACGGTGAAATTTAGGATCGACATCCTCCCTGAAGCAGGAATTTGAGGGCCTGGACCCTCCGCAGGTTCAATGAAAGGCCAACTTGTGAGGTGTTGCGGTCAAAGCTGAGGGCCACGAAGGTGGCCTGCACAGCACTAGGCCCTTTGCCCTCCATGCCCGCCAGTTGGCTGCAGGGGCCTCCGGGTAGATGGGGCCGGCCCCGACTTTTTGAGACACGCTGGACTCCATTGCTGCCATAGCAACGGGTTTTGTTGCTCCTCAGTTAGGCCCGAGCCTGCGGCATTCTATTCTGCCTGGAGTGTGACCAGGAATGTAGTGCGGCGGTTTCTGTCTCCCGTGCAGGTAGGAGTCTCCTGCTTCTGCTGTGACCGGAGAGCTCGGAAGCGTAACCTCTCCGCATCCCAAGCAGGACACAGAACAAAACAGTGATTCGTGGCGCTGTCAGGAACGGTATCGGGGTTCAGAAGATCACGTTTGCCAGGCTATGATAAGAACAAGCAGGTGCGCCCAGGGCGCCGTGTTCCAGGGAGATTGGGGTGGTGTGGCGTGGCGACGTCCATCCTTCCGACGACCCCAGCAGGCGGCAGGGACGGCGGTGTCCACATCAACACCGGGTCAGTGCGGCAGCCTCCACGCAGAGCTCCCTCGTGTCGGCCATGCTCCTGGTGGGGACGTTGAGGTGACGTTGGCCTTGTGGGAGCAGAGCGGCACCAACACATCTCACCAAAACAGGGAGTGAACCCTTAGGGATGACGGAACACGAACGTCAGGAACCGAGCTTGGGCTGAGAGTGGACCCAGGCCCAACTAAGTGGGCCCAGGAAGGAGACCAATGGGCTCCCTTCCCTCTGCCTGAGTCTTGAGGACCAGTCCCGGCAGTTTGGGAAGGAGTAGACGCGGGCCCAGCTCGGATCTGGTGGGGGTTTTAGGGAGGTCGTATAGAGAATGACACCAGGAGGGTCTTGAAAGGCAAGAGAGGGCCATTAGCGGTGGGTGGAGAGATGGCTCCAGGCATACGAAATAGCACAGAAGGTTCATGAAGGAGAAAGTTGTCCAGAAATCCTGTGTGCCTGTGGTGTGTGTGCTTCTGGTGTGTGTGCCTGTGGTGTGGGTGTTTTGCAAGTGTGTGGTGTATGTGTGTGTATTATGTCACAAATGTGTTTTGTGTGGTGGGTTCCGTGTACATGTGTGGTGTGTGAGCATGTGGTTGGACCTGTCCGCACAGGTGTCTCATGAGGGCCACGTACACAAGCCCTGGGCACGTGGTTTTCGGGGCAGCATATCCCTCACTGCTCCCGGACTCAGGAAGGGAACAGGATGTGAGATGGCCAAATGAGGACCTTGGAAAGCTCCTGCACTTGATAGTAGAGACCTTGAGCGGGGTGAGGCCCATCAGGGCCACATGCCCCTCTCCCTCGCCTCTTCCTCCACCTCGGCCTTGGTGGGACCTCCGATGGAGGGGGCAGGTTCATTGCGGTGGTGTCCGACCTGACCTGGAGGGAGCGTGCCAGCCTGGGGTCCCAGTGGGTGCATCATCACGGGGAACTTTAGGATCGACATCTTGCATGAAGCAGGAAGTTGAGGGCCAGGACCCACCGCGGGTTCAATGAAAGGCCACCTTGAGAGGTGTTTCGGTCAAAGATGAGGGCCACGTAAGTGGCCTGCAGCACCCCTAGGCTCTTTGCCCACCTTTTCCGCCAGTTGGCTGCGGGTGCCACCGGGTGGGACGTGGGGCAGCCCCGGCTTTATGAGGCATGCTGGACTCCATTCCTGCCATAGCAACGGTTTCGTTGCTCCTCAGTTAGGCCCAAGCCTGCGGCATTCTATTCTGCCTAGAGTGTGACCAGGAAGGTAGTGGAGCGGATTCTGTCTCCCGTGGTGGTAGGTGTCTCCCTCTTCTCCTGTGACCAGAGAACTCAGAAGCGTAACCTCTGCGCATCCCAAGCAGGACACAGAAGAAAACAGTGATTCGGGGCGCTATCAGGACTGGTGTCAGGGTTCAGAATGTCACGTTTGCCAGGCTGTGATAGGAACACGCATATGTGCCCAGGGCGCCCTGTTCCAGGAAGCATGGTGTGGTGTGACGTGGCGGCATCCATCCTTCTGACGGCCCCGGCAGGCGGCAGGGTGGGCGGTGTCCACGGCCACAACGGGCCAGTGCGGCAGGATCCACGCAGGGTTCCCTCGAGTCGGCCATGTTCGTGGTTGGGACGTGGAGATGACGGTGGACTTGTGGGAGCAGCGTGGCACAAACACATCTCACCAAGACAGGGACTCAACCCTTAGGGATGACGGAACACAAACGTCCGTAACCGAGCATGGCTGAGAGGGAACCCAGGCCCCACCAATGGGCCCAGAAAGAAGTGGTCTCCCTTCCCTCGGCCTGAGTCTGGAGGACCAATCCAGGCAGTTTGGGAAGGAGTAGATGCGGGCTCAGCTCGGATCTGGTGAGGATGTTAGGGAGGTCGTCTAGAGACTGACACCAGCAGGGTCTTGAAAGGCAAGAGAGGGCCATTAGCGGTGGGTGGAGAGGCCGCTCCAGGCCAACGAAATATCACAGAAAGTTCATGAAGGAGAAAGGGCTCCAGAAACCCTTAGTGCCTGTGGTGTATGTGCTTGTGGTGTGTGTGCCTGTGGTGTGTGTGGTGGCGAGTGTGTGGTGTATGTGGTGTGGTATGTCACAAATATGTTCTGTGTTGTGGGTTGCGTGTGCATGTGTGATGTGTGAACGTCTGAATGGAGGTGTCTGCATGGGTGTCTAGAGCGGGCCACCCACACATGCCCTGGTCACGTGGTTTTTGGGGCAGCAGATCCCTCACTGCCCCCCAACTCAGGAGGGAAACAGGATGTGTGATGGCCAAATGGGGGTCTTGGAAAGTTCCTGCACTTGATAGTCGAGACCCTGAGTGGAGAGAGGCCCCTAGGGCCACTTGGCCCTCACCCCCGCCCCTTCCTCCACCATGGCCTTGGTAGGATCTCCGAGGGAGGGGGAAGGCTCAGGGCGGTGGTGTCCAACCTGACGTGGAGGGAGCGTGCCAGCCTGGGCTCCCAGTGGGTGCATCATCACGGGGAACTTTGGGATCGACATCCTGCGTGAAGCAGGAAGTTGAGGGCCAGGACCCAACGCGGGTTCAATGAAAGGCCACCTTGAACGGTGTTTTGGTCAAAGCTGAGGGCCAGATGGGTGGCCTGCAGCACCCAAAGCCTTTTTGCCCACCCTGCCAGCCAGTGGCTCATGGGCCTCCGGGTGGAGGGGGGTGTCCCCGGCTTTATGAGGCACCCTGGACACCATTGCTGCCCTAGCAACGGGTTGGTTGCTACTCAGTTAGACCCGAACCTGCGGCTTTCTTTCCTGCCTGGAGTGTGACCAGGAATGTAGTGGAGCGGTTTCTGTCTCCCTTGGAGGTAGGTGTCTCCTTCTTCTCCTGTGACCGGAGAGCTCGGAAGCGTAGTCTCAGCGCATACCAAGCAGGACCAAGAACAAACAGTCATTCGGGGCGCTGTCAGGACCAGTGTCGGGGTCCAGATAGTCACATTTGCCAGACTGTGATAGGAACAAGAAGGTGCGCCCAGGGCGCCCTGTTCCAGGGAGCTTGGCGTGGTGTGGCGTGGCGACGTGCATCATTCCGATGGCCCCAGCAGACGGCATTGACGGTGGTGTCTATAGCCACACCGAAACATTGCGGCAGCCTCCGTGCAGAGCTCCCTCGAGTCAGACATGCTCGTGCTGGGGACATCGAGGTGACGGTGGCCTTGTGGGAGCAGGGCGACACCAACACATCTCACCAAAACAGGGACTGAACCCTTAGGGATGATGGAACACGAACGTCAGAAACAGAGCTTGGGCTGAGAGGGGACCCAGGCCCCACCGAATGGGCAAGGAGGGAGACAATGGGGCTCCCTTCCCTCGGCCTGAGTCTGGAGGAGAAGTCCCGACAGTTTGGGACGGAGTAGATGCGTGTCCAGCTCGGTTCTGGTGGGGGTGTTAGGGAGGTCGTCTAGGGACTGACACCAGCAGGGGCTTGAAAGGAAAGAGAGGGCAATTAACGGGGGCTGGAGAGGCGGCTCAGGGTAAGGAAATAGCACAGAAAGTTCCTGTAGGATAAAGGAGTCCAGAAACCCTGTGTGCCTGTGGTGTGGGTGTGTTGGGCGTGTGTGGCGTATGCGTGTGTGGTATGTCACAAAGTGTACTGTGGGGTGGGTTGCGTGTGCATGTGTGGTTTGTGAGCGTCTGGATGGACATGTCCACACAGATGTCTCGTGCCGTCCCCCTTCCCCCTCACGTGCCATGGCACATGGATTCGGGGGCAGCAGAACCCTCACTGACCCCCGACTCAGGAGGGGAACAGGATGCGGCATGGCCAAATGGGGGCCTTCGAAAGCTCCTGCACTTGATACTTGAGTTCCTGAGTGGGGAGAGGCCCCTCACGGACATATGCCCCTCACCCCCGGCTCTTCCTCCACCTCGGCCTTGCTGGGATCTCCGGGGAGGGGGCAGGCTCAGGGCGGTGGTGACCGACATGACCTGGAGGGAGCGTGACAGCCTGGGCTCCCAGTGGGTGCATCATCACGGGGAACTTTGGGTTCGACATCGTGCATGAAGCAGGAAGTTGAGGGCCAGGACCCACCGCGCGTTCACTGAAAGGCCACCTTGGGAGGTGTTGCGGTCAAAGCTGAGGGCCACGAAGGTGGCCTGCAGCACCCTTAGGCTCTTTGCACACCCTGCCTGCCAGTTGGCTGCGGGGGACTCCGGGTGGGGCGTGGGGCGGCCCAGGCTTTATGAGGCACGCTGGACTCCATTGCTGTCATAGCAAAATTTGTTGCTCCTCAGTAGGCCCAAGCCTGCGGCTTTCTATCCTACCTGGAGTGTGATCAGGAATGTAGTGGAGCGGTTTCTGTCTCCAGTGCGGTACGTGTCTCCTTCTTCTCCTGTGACCAGAGAACTCAGAAGCGTAACCTCTGCGCATCCCAAGCAGGACACAGAACAAAACAGTGATTCGGGGAGTTGTCAGGACCGGTGTCGGGTTTCAGAAGGTAACGTTTGTCGGTCTGTGATAGGAATAAGCATGTGCGACCAGGGCTCCCTGTTCCAGGTAGCTTGGCGTGGTGTGGCGTGGCGAGGTCCATCCTTCCGAAGGCCCCGGCAGGCGGCAGGGACGTGGTGTCCCCATCAATACCAGGCCAGTGCGGCAGCCTCCGCGCAGAGCTCCTTCGAGTCGGCCATGCTCGTGGTGGGGACCTGGAGGTGACGGTGGCCTTGTGGGAGCAGAGCGGCACCAGCACATGTCACCAAAATAGGGACTGAACCCTTAGGGATGACGGAACACGAACGTCAGGAACCGAGCTTGTGCGAGAGGGGACCCAGGCCCCACCAACTGGGCCCAGGAAGGAGACCATGGGGCTCCATTCCCTCTGCCTAGTCTTGAGGACCAGTCAGCGCAGTTTGGGAAGGAGTAGACGCGGGCCCGCTCGGAACTAGTGGGGGTGTTAGGGAGGTCGTCTAGAGACTGAAACCAGCAGGGTCTTGAAAAGGAACAGAGGGCCATTAGCGGTGCGTGGAGAGGCGGCTCCAGGCCAACGAAAAAGCACAGAAAGGTTATGAAGCAGAAGGGATTCCGGAAAACCTGTGTGCCTGTGGTATGTGTGCTTGTGGTGTGTGTGCCTGTGGTGTGGGTGTGCTGCGCATGCGTGCTGTATGTGTGTGTGGTATGTCACAAATGTGTTCTGTGCGGTGGGTTGCGTGTGCATGTATGGTGTGTGAGCGTCTGGATGGACGTGTCTGCAGAGGTGTCTCGTGCCGTCCCCCGGCCCCCTCACGTACCCTGGGCAAATGGATTCGAGGACAGCACATCCCTCACTGCCGCCCGACTCAGGAGGGGAACAGGATGTGTTCTGGCCAAATGGGGGCCTTGGAAAGCTCCTGCACTTGATAGTTGAGATCCTGAACGGGGAAAGGCCTCTCAGGGCCACATGCACCTCACCCCCGTCTCTTCCTCCACCTCGGCCTTGGTGGTACCTCCGAAGGAGGGGACAGGCTAGGGCGGTGGTGTCCGACCGGACATGGAGGGAGCGTGCCAACCTCGGATCCCAGTGGGTGCATCATCACGGGGAACTTTGGGATAGACATCCTGTGTGAAGCAGGAAGTTGAAGGCCAGGACCTACCGCGGGTTCAAAGAAAGGCCACCTTCGGAGGTGTTGCGGTCAAAGCTGAGAGCCACGTAGGTGGCCTGCAGCACCCCTAGGCTCTTTGCCCACCCTGCCCGCTATTTGGCTGCGGGGTCCCCCGGGTGGAGGGGCGCGGCCCCGGATTTATGAGGTGCGCTGGACTCCATTGCTGCCATAGCAACTGGTTTTGTTGCTCCTCAGTTAGGGCCGAGCCTGCGGCTTTCTATCCTGTCTGCAGTGTGACCAGTAAAGTAGTGGAGCGGTTTCTGTCACGCGTGGAGGTAGGTGTCTCTTTCTTCTCCTGTGACCGGAGAACTCGGAAGCGTAAACTCTGCGCATCCCAAGCAGGACAAAGAGAAAATCAGAGATTCGGAGCACTGTCAGGATCGGTGTAGGGGTTCAGAAGGTCACGTATGCCAGGCTGTGATAGGAACAGGCAGGTGTGCCCAGGGCGCCCTGTTCCAGGGAGCGTGGCGTGGTGTGGCGTGGCGGCTGCATCATTCCGACGGCCCCGGCAGGCGGCAGGGTCTGCGGTGTCCACAGCCACACCGGACCAGTGCAGCAGCCTCTGCGCAGAGCTCCCTCGAGTCGGCCGTGCTCGTGGTGGGAACGTGGAGGTGACGGTGGCCTTGTGGGAGCAGCGCGGCACCAACGCATCTCACCAAAACAGGGACTGAACCCGTAGGGATGACGGAACACGAACGTCAGGAACCGAGCTTGGGCTGATAGTGGACCCAGGCCCCACCTCATGGACCCAGAAGGGAGTGGTCTCCCTTCCCTCGGCCTGAGTCTGGAGGACCAGTCCCGGCAGTTTGGGAAAGAGTAGACGCGGGCCCAGCTCGGATCTGGTGGGGGTGTTAGGGAGGTCGTCTAGAGACTGACACCAGCAAGGTCTTGAAAGGCAACAGAGGGGCATTAGCGGTGCGTGGAGAGGCGGCTCCAAGCCAACGAAATAGCACAGAAAGGTTATGACGGGGAAAGGTTTCCGAAAAACCTGTGTGCCTGTGGTGTGTGTGCCTCTGGTATGTGAGCCTGTGGTGTGGGTTTCTTGCGCGTGTGTGGTGTATGTGAGTGTGGTATGTCACAAATGTGTTCTGTGTGGTGGGTTGCGTGTGTATGTGTGGTGTGTGAGCGTGTGGATGGACGTGTCCGCACAGGTGTCTCGTGCGGTCCACCCACACGTGCCCTGGGCACGTGATATTTGGGGCAGCAGATCCCTCACTGCTCCCGGACTCAGGAGGGGAACAGGATGTGAGAGGCCAAATGGGGGCCTTGGAAAGCTCCTGCACTTGATAGTTGAGACCCTGAGCGGGGAGAGGCCCCTCAGGCCCACATGCCCCTCACATATGCCTCTTCCTCCACCTCGGCCGTGGTGGGACCTCCGAGGGAGGGGGCAGGCTAGGGCGGTGGTGTCCGTCGTGACCTGGGGGGAGAGTGCCAGCCTGGGCTCCCAGTGGGTGCATAATCATGGGGAACTTTGGGATCGACATCCTGCGTGAGCTTGATGTTGAGGGCCAGGACCCACCGCGGGTTCTCTGAAAGGCTACCTTGGAAGGTGTTTCGTTCAAAGCTGAGGGCCACGTAAGTGGACTGCAGCACCCTTAGGCTCTTTGCCCACCCTGCCTGCCTGTTGGCTGCGGGGGCCCCCAGCTGCCCGGGGGGCGGTCCCGGCTTTATGAGGTAGGATGGACTCCATTGCTGGCATAGCATCGTTTTGTTGCTCCTCAGTTAGGCCCAAGCCTGCGGCTTTCTATCCTGCCTGGAGTGTGACCAGGAATGTAGTGGAGCGGTTTCTGTCTCCCGTGGGGTACGTATCTCCTTCTTCTCCTGTGACAGGAGAACTCGGAAGCGTAACCTCTGCACATCCCAAACATGACACAGAACAAAACAGAGATTCAGGGCACTGTCAGGACCGGTGTCGGGGTTCAGAAGGTCACGTTTGCCAGGCTGTGATAGGAACAGGGAGGTGCGCCCAGGGCGCCCGGTTCCACGGAGCTTGGTGTCGTGTGGCGTGGTGGCTTCCATCATACCGATGGCCCCAGCAGGTGGCAGGGACTGCGGTGGCCACAGCCACACCGGGCCAGTCGGGCAGCCTCCGTGCAGATCTCCCTCGAGTTGTCCATGTTCGTGGTGCAGACGTGGAGGTGACCTTGTCCTTGTGGAGCAGCGGGGGAACAACACATCTCACCAAAACAGAGACTGAACCCTTAGGGATGACGTAACATGAACGTCAGGAACCGAGCTTGGTCTGAGAGGGGACTCAGCCCCACCAAGTGGGCCCAGCAAGGAGACCATGGGGCTCCCTTCCCTCGGCATGAGTCCGAGGACCAGTCCCAGCAGTTTGTGAAGGAGTAGACACGGGTCAAGCTCGAATCTGGTGGGGGTGTTAGGGAGGTCGTCTAAAGACTGACACCAGCAGGGTCTTGAAATGGAAGAGAGGGCCATTAGCTGTGGGTGGAGAGGCGGCTCCAGGCCAACGAAATAGTACAGAAATGTTATGAAGGAGAAAGGAGTCCAGAAACCCTGTGTATCTGTGGTGTGTGTGCTTGTGGAGTATGTACCTGTGGTGTGGGTGTGTTGCGCGTGTGTGGTGTATGTGTGTGTGGTATGTCACAAATGTGTTCTGTGTGGTGGGTTGCTTGTGCATGTGTGGTGTGGGAGCGTGTGGATGGACGTGTCCGCACAGGTGTCTCGTGCGGGCCACCCACACCTGCCCTGGGCACATGGTATTTGGGGCAACAGATCCCTCACTGCTCTTTGACTCAGGAGGGGAATAGGATGTGGGATAGCCAAATGGGGGCCTTGGAATGCTCCTGAAATTGATAGCTGAGACCCTGAGCGGGGAGAGGCCCATCAGGGCCTCATGCCCCTCTCCCTCACCTCTTCCTCCACCTCGGCCTTGGTGGGATCTCTGAGGTAGGGGGCAGGTTTATTGCGGTGGTGTCCGACCTGACCTAGAGGGAGCCTGCCAGCCTGGGCTCCCAGGGGGTGCATAATCACGGGGAAATTTAGGATCCACATCCTGCGAGAAGCAGGAGGTTGAGGGCCAGGACCCACCGCGGGTTCAATGAAAGGCCACCTTGGGAGGTGTTTCGGTCAAAGCTGAGGGCCACGTAAATGGCCTGCATCTCCCCTAGGCTCTTTGCCCACCCTGCCCACCAGTTGGCTTCGGGCGCCTCCGAGTGGAAGGGGGCGGCCCCGGCTTTTTGAGGCACGCTGGACTCCATTGCTGCCATAGCAACGGGTTTTGTTGCTCCTCAGTTAGGCCCGAGCCTGCGGCTTTCTATCCTGCCTGGAATGTGACCAGGAAAGTAGTGGAGCGGTTTCTGTCTCCCATGGAGGTAGGTGTCTCCTACTTCTCCTGTGACCAGAGAACTCAGAAGCATAACCTCTGCGCATCCCATGCAGGACACAGAACCAAACATAGATTCGGGGCGCTGTCAGGACCGGTGTCGGGGTTCAGAAGGTCACGTTTGCCAGGCTGTGATAGGAACAGGCAGGTGCGCCCGGGGCACCCTGTTCCAGGGAGATTCGCGTGGTGTGGCATGGCGGCGTCCATCATTCCGACGGCCCCGGCAGGCGGCAGGGTCTGCGGTGTCACAGCCACACCGGGCCAGTGAGACAGCCTCCGCGCAAAGCTCCCTTGAGTCGGGCATGCTCGTGGTGGGGACTTGGAGGTGACGTTGGCCTTGTGGGAGCAGCGCGGCAGCAACACATCTCACCAAACAGGGACTGAACCCTTAGGGATGACCGAACACGAACGTCAGGAACCGAGCTTGGGCTGAGAGGGGACCCAGGCCCCACCAAGTGGGCCCAGAAGGGAGTGGTCTCCCTTCCCTCGGCCAGAGTCTGGAGGACCAGTCCTGGCAGTTTGGGAAGGAGTAGACGCGTGCCCAGCTCGGATCTGGTGGGGGTGTTAGGGAGGTCGTCTAGAGACTGACACCAGCAGGGTCTTGAAAGGCAACAGAGGGCCATTAGTGGTGCGTGGAGTGAAGGCTCCAAGCAAACGAAATAGCACAGAAAGGGTATGAAGGAGAAAGGAGTCCGAAAATCCTGTGTGCCTGTGGTGTGTGTACTTGTGGTGTGTGTGCCTGAGGTGTCGGTGTTTTGCGCGTGTGTGGTGTATGTGTGTGTGTTATGTCACAAATGTGTTCTGTGTGGTGGGTTGCGAGTGCATGTGTGGTGTGTGAGCGTGTGGATGGACGTGTCCGCACAGGTGTCTCGTGCTGGACACCCACACGTGCCCTGGGCAGGTGGTTTTTGGGGCAGGAGATTCCTCACTGCTCCCGGACTCAGAAGGGGAACAGGATGTGAGATGTCCAAATGGGGGCCTTGGAAATCTATTGCACTTGATAGTTGAGACCCTGTGCGGGGAGAGGCCCAACAGGGCCACATGCCCCTCTCCCTCACGTGTTCCTCCACCTCGGTTTTGGTGGGACCTTAGAGGGAGGGGGAAGGCTCATTACGTTGGCGCCAGACCTGGACTGGAGGGAGATTGTCAGCCTGGGCTCCGAGGGGTGCATCATCACGGTGAAATTTAGGATCGACATCCTCCCTGAAGCAGGAATTTGAAGGCCTGGACCCTCAGCAGGTTCAATGAAAGGCCACCTTGGGAGGTGTTGCAGTCAAAGCTGAGGGCCACGAAGGTGGCCTGCAGCACCACTAGGCCCTTTGCCCTTCATGCCCGCCAGTTGGCTGCAGGGGCCTCCGGGTAGATGGGGGTGGCCCCGACTTTTTGAGACACGCTGGACTCCATTGCTGCCATAGCAACGGGTTTTGTTGCACCTCAGTTAGGCCCGAGCCTGCGGCATTCTATTCTGCCTGGAGTGTGACCAGGAAGGTAATGCGGTGGTTTCTGTCTCCCGTGCAGGTAGGAGTCTCCTGCTTCTGCTGTGACCGGAGAGCTCGGAGCGTAACCTCTCCGCATCCCAAGCAGGACACAGAACAAAACAGAGATTCGGGGCACTGTCAGGACCGGCGTCGGGGTTCAGATGGTCATGTTTGCCATTCTGTGATAGGAACAGGGAGGTGCGCCCAAGGCTCCCTGTTCCAGGGAGCTTGTCGTCGTGTTGCGTGGCGGCCTCCATCATTCCAACGGCCCCGGCAGGCAGCAGGGTCTGCGGTGTCCACAGCCTCACCAGGCCAGTAGGGCAGCATCCGCGCGGAACTCCCTCCAGATGTGTGTCTCGTGCAGGCACCCACACGTGACCTGGGCAAGTGGATTTTGGGGCAGAAGATCCCTCACTGCTCCCGGACTCAGGACGGGAACAGGATGTGAGATGGCGAAATGGGCAGGCGGCAGGGACTGCGGTGTCCACAGCCACACGGGGCCAGTGCCGCAGCCTCCGCGCAGAGCTCCCTCGAGTCGGCCATGCTCGTGGTCAGACGTGGAGGTGACGTTGGACTTGTGGGAGCAGAGCGGCACCAACATATCCCACTAAAACAGGGACTGAACCTTTACGGATGACGGAACACGAACGTCAGGAACCGAGCTTGGGCTGAGAGGGGACCCAGGCCCCACCAAGTGGGCCCAGGAGGGAGACTATGGGACTCCCTTCCCTCGGCCTGAGTCTGGAGGACCAGTCCCGGCAGTAGACGTGGGCCCAGATCGGATATTGTGGGGGTGTTAGGGAGGTCGTCTAGATACAGACATCAGCAGGGTCTTGAAAGGCAACAGAGGGCCATTAAGGGTGCGTGGAGAGGCATCTCCAGGCCAACGAAACAGCACAGAAAGATTACGAAGGAGAAAGGATTCCGGAAAACCTGTGTGCCTGTGGTGTGTGTGCTTGAGGTGTGTGTGCCTGTGGTGTGGGTGTGTTGCGCGTGTGTGGTGTATGTGTGTGTGGTATGTCACAAATGTGTTCTGTGTGGTGGGTTGCGTGTGCATGTGTGGTGTGTGAGCGTGTGGACGGTTGTGTCCGCACAGGTGTCTCGTGCGGGTCACCCACACGTGCCCTGGGCACGTAGTTTTTGGGGCAGCAGATCCCTCACTGCCCCCCGACTCAGGAGGGGAACAGGATGTGAGATGGCCAAATGGGGGCCTTGGAAAGTTCCTGCACTTGAAAGTTGAGACCCTGAGAGGGAGAGGCCCCTCAGGGCCACATGCCCCTCACCCCCGCCTCTTCCCCCACCTCGGCTTTGGTGGGACCTCCGAGGGAGGGGGCAGTCTCAGGGCGTTGGTGTCCGACCTGACGTGGAGGGAGCGTGCCAGCCTGGGATCCCAGTGGGTGCATCATCACGGGGAACTTTGGGATCGACATCCTGCGTGAAGCAGGAAGTTGAGGGTCATGACCCACAGCGGGTTCACTGAAAGGCCTACTTGGGAGGTGTTTGGGTCAAAGCTGAGGGCCACGTAGGTGGCCAGCAGCACCCTTAGGCTGTTTGCCCACCCTACATGCCAGTAGACTGCGGGGACCCCCGGGTGGGGCGGGGTGGGGCCCCAGCATTATGAGGCAGGCTCGACTCCACTGCTGCCATAGCAACTTTTTGTTGCTCCTCAGTTAGGCCCTAGCCGGCGGCTTTCTTTCCTTCCTGGAGTTTTACCAAGAATGTGGTGAGCCGTTTCTCTCTCCCGTGGGGTACGTGTTTCCTTCTTCTCTTCTGACCCGAGAACTCGGAAGCGTAACCTCTGAGCATCCGAAGCAGGACACAGAACAAAACAGAGATTCGGGGCACTGTCAGGACCGGTGTAGTGTTCAGAAGGTCACGTTTGCCAGGCTGTGATAGGAAGAGGGAGGTGCGCCCAGGGCACCGTGTTCCAGGGAACATGGCGTCATGTGGCGTGGCGGCCTCAATCATTCTGACCGCCCCGGCAGGTGCCAGGGTCTGCGGTGTCCACAGCCACACCTGGCCAGTGCGGCAGCTTCCGCGCAGAGCTCCCTCTAGTCGGCCATGCTCGTTGTGGGGATGTGGAGGTAACGTTGGACTTGTGGGAGCAGCGCGGGACCAACACATCTTACCAAAACAGGGACTGAACCCTTAGGGATGACGGAACATGAATGTCAGGAACCGAGCTTGGGCTGAGAGGGGACCCAGGCCCCACTAAGTGGGCCCAGGAGAGAGACCATGGGGTTCCCTTCCCTCTGCCTGAAACTTGAGGACCAGTCCAGGCAGTTTGGGAAGGAGTAGACGCAGGCCCAGCTAGGATCTAGTGGGGGTGTTAGGGAAGTCGTCTAGAGACTGACACCAGCAGGGTCTAGAAAGGCAACAGAGGGCCATGAGCGGTACATGGAGGGGCGGCTCCAGGCCAAAGAAATACACAGAAATTTTATGAAGGAGAAATGATTCCAGAAAACCTGTGTGCCTGTGGTGTGTGTGCTTCTGGTGTGTGAGCCTGTGGTGTTGGTGACTTGCGCGTGTGGTGTATGTGTGTGTGGTATGTCACAAATGTGTTCTGTGTGGTAGGTTGCGTGTGCATGTGTGCTGTGTGAGCATGTGGATGGACGTGTCCGCACAGGTGTCTCGTGCGGACCACCCACATGTGCCCTGGGCACGTGGTTTTTGGGGCAGCAAATCCCTCAGTGCTCACGGACTCAGGAGGGGAACAGGATATGAGATGGCCAAATGGGGGCCTTGGAAAGCTCCTGCACTTGATAGTTGAGACCCTGAGTAGGGAGAGGCCCCTCAGGTCCACAGCTCTACACCCCCGCCTCTTCCTCCACCTCAGCCTTGGTGGGATCTACGAGGGAAGGGACAGGCTCATGGCGTTGGTGTCCGACCTTACCTGGAGGTAGCGTGCCAGCCTGGGCTCCCGTTGGTTGCATCATCATGGGGAACTTTGGTATCGACATCCTGCGTGAAGCAGGATGGTGAGGGCCAGGATCCACCGCGGATTCCCTGAAAGGCCACCTTGGAAGGTGTTTCGGTCAAAGCTGGGGGCCACCTAGGTGGACTGCAGCACCCTTAGACTCTTTGCCCACCCTGCCAGCTAGTTGGCTGTGGGGCCCCCTGGGTTGGGCGGGGACGGCCCCAGCTTTATGAGGCAGTCTGGAATGCATTGCTGCCATAGCAACGTTTTATTCCTCCTCAGTTAGGCCCGAGCCTGAGGCTTTCTTTCCTTCCTGGAGTGTGACCAGGAATGTAGTGGAGCGGTTTCTGTCTCCCGTGGGGTACGTGTCTCCTTCTTCTCCTGTGATCGGAGAACTCGGAAGCGTAACCTCTGGCATCCCAAGCAGGACACAGAACAAAACAGAGATTCGGGGCAATGTCAGGACCCGTGTTGGGGTTCAGAAGGTCAGGTTTGCCAGGCTGTGATAGGAACATTGGGGTGTGCCCTGGGCGCTCTGTTCCAGGGAGCTTGGCGTCGTGTGGCGTGACGGCTTTCATCATACTGACAGCCCCGGCAGGCGGCAGTGACTGCGGTGTCCACAGCCACACCGGACCAGTGGGGCCGCCTCGGCGCAGAGCTCCCTCGAGTCGGCCATATTCGTGGTGGGGACGTAGAGATGACGGTGGCCTTGTGGGAGCAGTGCGGGTCCAACACATCTCACCAAAACAGGCACTGAACCCTTAGGGATGACGGAACACGAACGTCAGGAACAGAGCTTGGGCTGCGAGGGACCCAGGCCCATCCAAGTGGGCCCAGGAAGGAGACCAATGGGCTCCCTTCCCTCTGCCTGAGTCTTGAGGACCAGTCAGCGCAGTTTGGGAAGGAGTAGACGCGGGCACAGCTCAGATCTGGTGGGGGTGTTAGGGAGGTCGTCTGGAGACTGACACCAGTAGGGTCTTGAATGTCACGAGAGGGCCATTAGCGGTGGGTGAAGAGGCGGCTCCAGGCCAAAGAAATGACACAGAAAGGTCATGAAGGAGAAAGGTGTCCAGAAACCTTGTGTGCCTGTGGTGTGTGAGCCTTTTGTGTGGTTGTGTTGCGACTGTGTGGTGTATGTGTGTGTGGTATGTCACAAATGCGTTCTGTGTGGTGGGTTGCGTGTGCAAGTGTAATGTGTGAGCGTGTGGATGGAGGTGTCCGCATGGATGCCTCGTGCGGGCCACCCACACATTCCCTGGGCACGTGGTTTTTGGGGCAGCAGATATCTCACTCCTCCCTGACTCAGGAGGGGAACAGGATGTGAGATGGCCAAATGGGGGGCTTGGAAATTCCTGCACTTGATAGTTGAGACCCTGAGCGGGGAGAGGCCCCTCAGGGCCACATGCCCCTCACCCCCGCCTCTTCCTCCACCTCCGCCTTCGTGGGATCTCCGAGGGAGGGGGCTGGCTCAGGGCGGTAGTGTCCGACCTGACCTGGAGGGAGCGTGCCAGCCTGGGTTCCCAGTGGGTGCATGATCACGGGGAACTTTGGAATCGTCATCCTGCGTGAAGCAGGAAGTTGAGGGCAAGGACCCACCATGAGTTAAATGAAAGGCCACATTGGGAGGTGTTGCCGTCAAAGCTGAGGGCCACGTAAGTGGCCTGCCGCACCCCTAAGCTCTTTGCCCACCCTGCCCGCAATTTGCCTGCAAGGGCCTCCGGGTGGAGGGAGGCGGCCCTGGATTTTTGAGGAACGCTGGACTCCATTGCTACCATAGAAACGGGTTTCCTTGCTCCTCAGTCAGAGCCGAGCCTGCGGCTTTCTATCGTGCCTGGACTGTGACCAGGAAGGTAGTGGAACATTTACTATCTCCCGTGGAGTTAGGTGTCTCCTGCTTCTCCTGTGACCGGAGAACTCGAAGCGTAACCTCTGCGCATCCCAAGCAGGACACAGTACAAAACATTGTTTCGGGGCGCTATCAGGACCGGTGTCGGGGTTAGGATGTCACGTTTCCAGGCTGTGATAGGAACAAGCAGGTCCGCCCAGGGAGCCCTGTTCAAGGGAGCTTGGCCTCGTGTGGGGTGGCGACGTCCATCCTTCCGATGGCCCCGACAGGCGGCAGAATCGGCAGTGTCCACAGACACACGGGCCAGAGCGGCAGCCTCCGTGCAGAGCTCCTTCGATGGGGCCATGCTCGGGGTGGGGACGTGGAGGTGAGGTTGGCCTTGTAGGAGCAGCATGGCACCAGCACATCTCACCAAAACAGAGACTGAACCCTTATGGATGACGGAACATGAATGTCAGGAACCTAGCTTGGGCTATGAGGGGACCCAGGCCCCACCAATTGGGCCCAGGAGGGAGAACATGGGGCTCCCTTCCCTCGGCATGTGTCTGGAGGACCAGTCCCAACAGTTTCGGAAGGAGTAGATGCGGGCCCAGCTCGGATCTGGTGGGGATGTTAGGGAGGTCGTCTAGGAAATGACACCAGAAGGGGCTTGAAAGGCAAGAGAGGTCCATTAGCGGGGGCTGGAGAAGCAACTCAGGAAAAGGAAATAGCACAGTAAGGTCATGAATGAGAAAGGAGTCCAGAAACTCTGTGTGACTGTGGTGTGGGTGTGTTGGGCGTGTGTGGCGTATGTGTGTGTGGTGTGTCACAAATGTGTTCTGTGCGGTGGGTTGTGTGTGCATGTGTGGTGTGTGAGCGTGTGGATGGACGTGTCCACACAGGTGTCTCGTGCCGGCCCCCGGCCCCCTAACGTACCCTGGGCACATGGATTTGGGGGCAGCAGATCCCTCACTGCCCTCCGACTCAGGAGGGGAACAGGATGTGAGATGGCCAAATGGAGGCCTTGGAAAGCTCCTGCACTTGATAGTTGAGATCCTGAGCAGGGAGAGACCTCTCAAGACCACATGCCCCTCACACACGCCTCTTCCTCCACCTTGGCCTTGTTGGCACCTTTGAGGGAGTACGCAGGCTAGGGCGGTGGTGGCCGAACTGACCTGGAGGGAGCGTGCCAGCCTGGGCTCCCAAGGGTGTATCATCACGGGGAACTTTAGGATCGACATCCTGCGTGAAGCAGGAAGTAGAGGGCACGGACCCACCGCGGGTTCAATGAAAGGCCACCTTGGGAGGTGTTTCGGTCAAAGCTCAGGGCCACGTAAGTGGTGTGCAGCACCCCTAGGCTCTTTGCGCTCCCTGCCCGCAAGTCGGCTGCGGAGTCCTCCGGGTGGAGGCGGGCGGTCCCGGCTTTTTGAGGCACACTGGACTCCATTGCTGCCATAGCAATGGGTTTTGTTGATCCTCAGTTAGGCCCGAGTCAGCGGCTTTCTATCCTGCCTGGAGTGTGACAAGGAAGGTAGTGGAGCGGTTTCTGTTTCCCGTGGGGTACGTGTCTCCTGCTTTTCCTTTGAACACAGAACTCGGAAGCGTAACCTCTGCGCATCCCAAGCAGGACACAAAACAAAACAGAGATTTGGGGCGCTGTCAGAACCGGTTCGGGGTTCTGAAGGTCAAGTTTCCCAGGCTGTGATAAGAACAAGCAGGTGCGACCAGGGCGCCCTGTTCCAGGGAGCTTGGCGTGGTGTGGCGTGGCGACGTCCATCCTTCCGACAGCCCCGGCAGGCGGCAGGTTCGGGGGTGTCCACAGCCACACCGGGCCAGTGCGACAGCATCCACGGAGAGCTCCCTCGAGTCAGACATACTCGTGTTGGGGACGTGGAGGTGACGGTGGCCTTGTGGGAGCAGCGAGGCACCAACACATCTCACCAAAACAGGGACTGAACCCTTATGGATGACGGAACACGAATGTCACGAACGGAGCTTGGACTGAGAGGGGACCCAGGGCCCACCAAGTGTCCCAGGAGGGAGACCATGGGGCTCCCTTCCCTCAGCCAGAGTATGGAGGACCAGTCCCAGCAGTTTGGGAAGGAGTAGACGCGGGCCCAGCTCGGACCTGGTGGGGGTGTTAGGGAGGTCGTCAAGGGACTGACACCAGCAGAGGCATGAAAGGCAAGAGAGGGCCATTATCGGGTGGTGGAGAGGAGGCTCAGGGCAAGGAAATAGCACAGAAAGTTCATGAAGGATAAAGGAGTCCAGAAACCCTGTGTCTGTGGTGTGGGTGTGTTGGGCGTGTGTGGCGTATGTTTGTGTGGTATGTCACAAACGTGTTCTGTGCGGTGGGTTGCGTGTGCATGTGTGGTATGTGAGCGACTGGAAGGACGTGTCCGCACAGGTGTCTCGTGCAGGCCACCCACACGTGCCCTGGGCACGTGGTTTTTGGGGCATCAGATCCCACACTGCTCCCGGACTCAGGAGGGAAACAGGATGTGAGATAGCCAAATGGGGGCCTTGGAAATCTCCTGCACTTGATAGTTGAGACCCTGAGCCGGGAGAATTCTCTAAGGGCCACATGACCCTCACCCCCGCCTCTTCTTCCACCTCAGCCTTGGTTGGACTTCCGAGGGAGGGGGCAGGCTAGTGCGGTGGTGTGAGACCTGACCTGGAGGGAGCGTGCCAGCCTGGGCTCCCAGGGGTGTATCATCACGGGGAACTTTTAGATCCACATCCTGCCTGAAGCAGGAAGTTGAGGGCCAGGACCCACCGCGGGTTCAATGAAAGGCCACCTTGGGAGGTGTTGCGGTCAAAGCTAAGGGCCACGTAGGTTGCCTGCCGAACCCCTAGGCTATTTGCCCACCATGCCCGTCAGTTGGCTGCGGCATCCTCCGGATGGAGGGGAGCTGCCCCGACTTTATGTGGCGTGCTGTACTCCATTGCTGCCATAGCAATGGGTTTTGTTGCTCCTCAGTTAGACTCAAGACTGCGGCTTTCTATCTTGCAGGGAATGTGGCCAGGAAGGTAGAGGAGCAGTATCTGTTTCCCATGGAGGTAGGTGTCTCCTGCTTCTCCTGTGACTGGAGAGCTCGGAAGGATAAACTCTGCGAATCCCAAGCAGGACACAGTACAAAACAGTGATTCGGGGCGCTGTCAGGACCGATGTCGGGGTTCAGAAGATCACGTTTGCCAGGCTGTGATAGGAACAAGCAGGTGCGCCCAGGGGGCCCTGTTCCAGGGAGCTTGGCGTCGTGTGGCGTGGCTACGTCCATCCTTCCCACGGCCCGGGCAGGCGGCAGGGTCGGGGGTGTCCAGAGCCACACGGGGCCAGTGCGGCAGCATCCACACAGAGCTCCCTCGAGTCGGCCAATCTCGTGGTGGGTACGTGGAGGTGACTTTGGCCTTGTGGGAGCAGGGCGGCACCAACACATCTCACCAAAACAGGTACTGAACCCTTATGGATGAAGGAACACGAACGTCAGGAACCCAGCTTGGGCTAAGGGGGGACACAGGCCCCACCAAGTGGGCCCAGGAGGGAGACCTTGGGGATCCCTTCCCTCAGCCAGGGTCTGGAGGTCCAGTCCCCTCAGTTAGGGAAGGAGTAGACGCGGGCCCAGCTCGGATCTGGTGGGTGTGTTAGGGAGGTTGTCTAGGGACTGACACCAGAAGGGGCTTGAAAAGCAAGAGAGGGCCATTAGCGGGGGTGGAAGGCGGCTCCAGGCCAAAGAATTAGCACAGAAAGGTCATGAAGGATAAAGGAGTCCAGAAACCCTGTGTGACTGTGGTGTGGGTGTGTTGCGCGTGTGTGGCGTATGTGTGTGTGGTCTGTCACAAATGTGTTCTGTGCGGTAGTCTGCGTGTGTATGTGTGGTGTGTGAGCGACTGGATGGACGTGTCCACACAGGTGTCTTGTGCCGACCCCCGGCCCCCTCACATGCCCTGGGCACATGGATTCAGGGGCAGCAGATCCCTCACTGCCCCCCGACTCAGGAGGGGAACAGGAAGTAAGATGGCCAGATGGAGGCCTTGGAAAGCTCCTGCACTTGATAGATGAGATCCTGAGCGGGGATTGGCCTCTCAGGGCCACATGCCCCTCACCCCCGCCTCTTCCTCCACCTCAGCCTTGGTGGTACCTCCTACGGAGGGGGCAGGCTAGGGATGTGGTGTCCGTCCTGACCTGGAGGGTGCGTGCCAGCCTGGGCTCCCAGTGGGTGCATCATCACGGGGAACTTTGGGCTCACCATCTTGCGTTAAACAGGAAGTTGAGGGCCAGGACCCACTGCGGGTTCACTGAAAGTCCACCTTGGGAGGTATTGTGGTCAAAGCTGAGGGCCACGTAGGTGGCCTGTAGCACCCTTAGGCTCTTTACCCACCCTGCTTGCTAGTTGGCTGCGGGGGACCCCGTGTTGGGCTGGGGGCGGCCCGGGCTTTATGAGGCACGCTGCACTCCATAGCTGCCATAGCAACGTTTTGTTGTTCCTCAGTTAGGCCCAAGCCTGGGCATTCTATCCTGCCTGGAGTGTGACCAGTAAGGTAGTGGAGCGGTTTCTGTCTCCCGTGGTGGTAGGTGTCTCCTTCTTCTCCTGTGACCAGGGAAGACAGAAGCGTAACTTCTGCGCATCCCAAGCAGGACACAGAACAAAACCGTGATTCGGCGCGCTATCAGGACTGGTGACGTGGATCAGAAGGTCACGTTTGCCAGGCTGTGATAGGAATACGCAGGTGTGTCCAGGGCGCCCTGATCCAGAGAGGTTGGCATGGTGTGACATGGCGGCATCCATCCTTCCGACGGCCCTGGCAGGCGGCAGTGTTGGCGGTGTCCACAGTCACACCGGGCCAGTGCGGCAGCCTCCGCGCAGATCTCCCTCGAGTTGGTCATGTTCGTGGTGGGGACGTGGAGGTGACGGTGGCCTTGTGGGAGCAGCGCGGCACCAACACATCTCACCAAAACAGGGACTGAACCCTTAGGGATGACGGAACACGAACGTCAGGAACCGAGCTTGGTCTGAGAGTGGACCCAGGCCCCAAGAGGTGGGCCCAGAAGGGTGTGGTCTCCCTTCCCTCGTCCTGAGTATGCAGGACCAGTCCCGGCAGTTAGGGAAGGAGCAGACGCGGGCCCAGCTCGGATCTGGTGGGTGTGTTAGGGAGGTCGTCTAGAAACTGACACCAGCAGGGTCTTGAAAGGCAAGAGAAGGCCATTAGCGGTGGGTGGAGAGGCGGCTCCAGGCCAACGAAATAGCACAGAAAGGTCATGAAGGATAAAGGAGTCCAGAAACCCTGTGTGCCTGTGGTGTGTGTGCTTGTGGTGTGTGTGCCTGTGGTGTGGTTGTGTTGCGAGTGTGTTGTGTATGTGTGAGGTATGTCACAATTGTGTTATGTGTGGTGGGTTGCGTGTGCATGTGTGGTGTGTGAGCGTGTGGATGGACGTGTCCGCACAGGTATCTCATGAGGGCTACCCACACGTGCCCTGGGCATGTCGTTTTTGGGGCAGCAGATCCCTCACTGCACCCTGTCTCACGAGGGTATTAGGATGTGAGATGGCCATATGGGGGCCTTGGAAACTTCCTGCACTTGATAGTTGAGACCCTGAGCGAGGAGAGGCCCCACATGGCCACAGGCCACTCACCCCAGTGTCTTCCGCCACCTCGTCCTTGGTGGGATCTCCGAGGGAGGGGGCAGGCTCAGGGAGTTGGTGTCCGACCTGTCCTAGTTGGAGCGTGCCAGCCTGGGCTCCCAGTGGGTGCATCAACAAGGGGAATTTTAGGATCGTCAACCTGCGTGAAGCTGGAAGTTGAGGGCCAGGACCACCGCGGGGTCAATGAAAGGCCACCTTGGGAGGTGTTTCCGTCAAAGCTGAGGGCCACGTAAGTCGCCTGCAGCACCCTTAGGCTCTTTGCCCACCCTGCCTCCAGTTGGCTGCGGGGGCCCCGTGTGGGGCGGGGGGCGGCCCCGGCTTTTGAAGGAACCCTGGACTCCATTGCTGCCATAGCAACGGGTTTTGTTGCTCCTCAGTAGGCCCAAGCCTGCGGCTTTCTATCCTGCCTGGAGTGTGATCAGGAAGGTAGTCGACCGGTTTCTGTCTCCCATGTTGGTATGTGTCTCCTTCTTCTCCTGTGACCAGTGAACTCAGAAGCGTAACCTCTGCGCATCCCAAGCAGGACACAGAACAAAACAGAGATTCGGGGAGTTTTCAGGAACGGTGTCGGGTTTAAGAAGGTCACGTTTGCCAGTCTGTGATAGGAATAAGCAGGAGCGAACAGGGCGCCCTGTTCCAGGGATTTGGCGTGGTGTGGCGTGCGAGGTCCATCCTTCCGATGGCCCAGCAGGCAGCAGGGACGGCGGTGTCCACATCAACACCGGGCCAGTGCGGCAACCTCCGCGCAGAGCTCCTTCGATTCGGTCATGCTCGTGGTGGGGACCTGGAGGTGACGTTGGCCTTGTGGGAACAGAGCGGCACCAATACATGTCACCAAAACAGGGACTGATCCCTTAGGGATGACGGAACACGAACGTCAGGAACCGAGCTTGGGCTGAGAGGGGACCCAGGCCCCACCAACTGGGCCCAGGAAGGAGACCATGGGGCTCCATTCCCTCTGCCTAGTCTTGAGGAGCAGTCAGCGCAGTTTGGGAAGGAGTAGACGCAGGCCCGCTTGGAACTAGTGGGGGTGTTAGGGAGGTAATCTAGAGACTGACACCAGCAGGGTCTTGAAAGGCAACAGAGGGCCATTATCGGTGCGTGGAGAGGCGGCTCCAGGCCAATGAAAAAGCACAGAAAGTTTATGAAGCAGAAAGGATTCTGGAAAACCTGTGTGCCTCTGGTGTGTGTGCTTGTGGTGTGTGTGCCTGTGGTGTGGGTGTGTTGCGCATGTGTGGTGTATGTGTGTGTGGTATGTCACAAATGTGTTCTGTGTGGTTGGTTGTGTGTGCATGTGTGGTATGTGAGCGTGTGGTTGGACGTGTCTGCACAGGAGTCTCGTACGGGCCACCCACACGTGCCCTGGGCACGTGGATTTTGGGGCAGCAGATCCCTCACTGCTCCTGGACTCAGGAGGGGAACAGGATGTGAGATGGCGAAATGGGGGACTTGGAAATCTCCTGCACTT
Organism: Paguma larvata; assembly: GCA_030068075.1. NCBI lineage: Eukaryota > Metazoa > Chordata > Mammalia > Carnivora > Viverridae > Paguma > Paguma larvata. The sequence continues at coordinate 41,794 of JAINVK010000279.1, forward strand.
GATAGTTGAGGCCCTGGGTGGGGAGAGGCCCCTCAGGGCCACACGCCCCTCTCCCTCGCCTCTTCCTCTACCTCGGCCTTGGTGGGATCTCCGAGGGAGGGGGCAGGCTCAGGGCGGTGGTGTCCGACTTGACCTGGAGGGAGCGTGCCAGCCTGGGCTCCCAGGGGGTGCATCATCACGGGGAACTTTAGGATCGACATCCTGTGTGAAGCAAGAAGTTGAGGTTCATGACCCACCGCGGGTTCACTGAAAGGCCACCTTGTGAGGTGTTGCGGTCAAAGCTGAGGGCCACGTAAGTGGCCTGCAGCACCCGAGGCTCTTTGACCAACCTGCCCGCCACTTGGCTGCAGGGGCCTCCGGATAGAGGGAGGCGGCCCCTGCTTTTTGAAGCACGCTGGACTCCATTGATGCCATAGCAACGGGTTTTGTTGTTCCTCAGTTAGACCCGAGCCTGCGGCTTTCTATCCTGCCTGGAGTGTTACCAGGAAGGTAGTGGAGCGGTTATTGACTCCCGTGGAGGTAGGTGTCTCCTGCTTCTCCTGTGACCGGAGAACTCTGAAGCGTAAACTCTGAGCACCCCAAGCAGGACACAGAACAAAACAGAGATTCGGGGCACTGTCAGGACCGGTGTCGGGGTTCAGATGGTCATGTTTGCCAGGCTGTGATAGGAACAGGGAGGTGAGCCCAAGGCTCCCTGTTCCAGGGAGTTGGCGTCGTGTGGCATGGCGGCCTCCAGCATTCCGACGGCCCTGGCAGGCGGCAGGGTCTGCGGTGTCCACAGCCACACCGGGCCAGTAGGGCAGCCTCCCCGCAGAACTCCCTCCGCATGTGTTTCTCGTGTGGGCCACCCAAACGTGACCTGGGCACGTGGATTTTGGGGTAGCAGATCCCTCACTGCTCCCGGACTCAGGAGGGGAACAGGATGTGAGATGTCGAAATGGGGGCCTTGGAAAGCTCCAGCACTTGATAGTTGAGGCCCTGAGCAGGGAGAGGCCCCTCAGGGCCACATGCCCCTCACCCCCGCCTCGTCCTCCACCTCGGCCTTGGTGGGATCTGCGAGGGAGGGGGCAGGCTCTGGGCGTTGGTGTCCGACCTGACCTGGATGGAGCGTGCCAGCCTGGGCTCCCAGTGGGTGCATCATCACGGGGAACTTTAGGATCGACATCCTGCATGAAGCAGGAAGTTGAGGGCCAGGACCCTCCGCCGGTTCAATGAAAGGCCACCTTGAACGGTGTTTCGGTCAAAGTTGTGGGCCACATAAGTGGTCTGTAGCACCCTTAGGCTCTTTGCGCACCCTGCCTGCCAGTTAGCTGCGAGGGCCCCCGGGTGGAGCAGGGGGCTGCCCCGGTATTATGAGGCAGGCTGGACTCCATTCCTGCCATTGCAACGTTTTGTTGCTACTCAGTTAGGCCCAAGCCTGCGGCTTTCTATCCTGCCTGAAGTGTGACCAGGAAGGTAGTGAAGCGGTTTCTGTCTCCCGTGCGGTACGTGTCTCCTTCTTCTCCTGTGACCGGAGAACTCGGAAGCGCAACCTCTGTGCATCCCAAGCAAGACACAGAACAAAACAGAGATTCGGGGCACTGTGAGGTCCGATTTCGGGGTTCAGAAGATCACGTTTGCCAGACTGTGATAGGAACAGGGAGGTGCGCCCCGGACGCCCTGTTCCAGGGAGCTTGGTGTCGTGTGGCGGGCGTCTTCCATCGTTCCGACGGCCCCCGGAGGCGGCAGGGTCTGCGGTGTACACAGCGGCGCCGGGCCAGTGCGGCAGCCTCCGCGCAGAGCTCCCTCGAGTCGGCCATGCTAGTGGTTGGGACGTAGAGGTGACGTTGGCCTTCTGGGAGCAGGGCGGGACCAACACATCTCACCAACACAGGGACTGAACCCTTAGGGATGACGGAACACGAACTCAGGTGTCTCCTAGGTGTCTCCTGCTTCTCCGTTGACCGGAGAACTCGGAAGCGTAACCTCTTCGCATCCCAAGAAGGACACAGAAAAAAAAGGTGATTCGGGGCGCTGTCATGACCGTTGTCGGGGTTCAGAAGGTCACGTTTCCCAGGCTGTGATATTTACAGGCATGTGCGCCCAGGGCTGCCCTGTTTCAGGGCGCTTGGCATCGTGTGGCGTGCCAGCTTTCATCATACCGACGGCCCCGGCAGGCAGCAGGGTCGCCGGTGTCCACAGCCACACAGGGCCTCTGCGGCTGACTCCGCGCTGAGCTCCCTCGAGTCAGCCATGCTCGTGGTGGGGACGGGTAGATGACGGTGGCCTTGTGGGGGCAATGCGGGACCAACACATCTCCCCAAAACATGGAATGAACCCTTAGGGATGACGAAACATGAACGTCAGGAACCGAGCTTGGGCTGAGAGGGGACCCAGGCCCCAGCAAGTGGGCCCAGGAAGGAGACCATGGGGCTCCCTTCCCTCTGCCTGAATCTTGAGGACCAGTTCCGGCAGTTTGGGAAGGAGCAGACGCGTGTCCAGCTTGGATCTTGTTGGGGTGTTAGGGAGGTCGTCAAGAGACTGACACCAGCAGGGTCTTGAAAGGCAAGAAAGGACCATTAGCGGTGGGTTGAGAGGCACTCCAGGCCAACGAAATAGCACAGAGGTCATGAAGGAGAAAGGAGTCCAGAAACCCTGTGTGCCTATGATGTGTGTGCTTGTGGTGTGTGTGCCTGTGGTGTCGGTGTGTTGTGCGTGTGTGGAGTATGTGTGTGTGGTATGTCACAAATGTGTTCTGTGCGGTGGGTTGCGTGTGCATGTGTGGTGTGTGATCGTCTGGATGGACGTGTCCGCACAGGTGTCTCGTGCCTCCCCCCGGCCCCCTCACGTGCCCTGGGCAAATGGATTCGAGGGCAGCACATCCCTCACTGCCCCACGACTCAGGAGGGGAATAGGATATGTTATGGACAAATAGGGGCCTTGTAAATCTCCTGCACTTGATAGTTGCGATCCTGAGCGGGGAGAGGCCTCTCAGGGCCACATGTAACTCACCCCCGACTCTTCCTCCACCTCGGCCTTGGTGGGACCTCCGTGGGAGGGGGCAAGCTCAGGGCGGTGGTGTCCGACCGGACCCGGAGGGAGCGTACCAGCCTCGGCTCCCAGTGGGTGCATCATCACGGGGAACTTTGGGATCCACATCCTCCGTTTAGCAGGAAGATGAGGGCCAGGACCTACCGCGGGTTCAAAGAAAGGCCACCTTCGGAGGTGTTGCGGTCAAACCTGAGGGCCACGTAGGTGGCCTGCAGCACCCCTAGGCTCTTTGCCCACACTGCCCGCTAGTTGTCTGCGGGGGCCCCCGGGTGGAGGGTGTCGGCCCCGGCTGTATGAGGCCCGCTGGACTCCATTGCTGCCATAGCAACTGGTTTTGTTGCTCCTCAGTTAGGCCCGAGTCTGCGGCTTTCTATCCCGTCTGGATTATGACCTGGAAGACAGTGGAGCTGTTTCTGTCTCCCGAGGAGGTAGGTGTCTATTTCTTCTCCTGCGACCGGTGAACTCGGAAACAAAACCTCTGCGCATTCCAAGCAGGACACAGCGCAAAACAGAGATTCGGAGCACTGTCAGAATCGGTGTCGGGGTTCAGAAGGTCAAGTTTGCCAGGCTGTGATAGGAATAGGCAGGTGCGCCCAGGGCACCCAGTTCCAGAGAGCTTGGCGTGGTGTGGCGTGGCGGCCTCCGTCATTCCGATGCTGCGGCAGGTGGCAGGGTCTGCGGTGTCCATAGCAACACCGGACCAGTGCGCAGCCTCCGCGCAGAGCTCCCGCGAGTCGGACATGCTCGTGATGGGGACGTGGAAGTGACGGTGGTCTTGTGGGAGCAGCGGGGGACCAACACATCTCCCCAAAACAAGGACTGAACCCTTAGGAATGACGGAACACGAACGTCAGGATCAGAGCTTGGGTTGAGAGGGGACCAGGCCCCACCAAGTGGGCCAGGAGGGAGACCATGGGGCTCCCTTCCCTCGGCCTGAGTCTGGAGGACCAGTCCCAGCAGTTTTTGAAGGAGTAGACAGGGCCCAGCTCGGATCTGGTGGGGGTGTTAGGGAGGTCGTCTAGAGACAGTCATCAGCAGGGTCTTGAAATGCAAGAGAGGGTCTTTAGTAGGGGGTGGAGAGGCGGCTCAGGGCAAGGAAATAGCACAGAAAGTTCATGAAGGAGAAAGGAGTCCAGAAACCCTGTGTGCCTGTGGTGTCGGTGTGTTGCACTTGTGTGACGTATGTGTGTGGTATGTCACAAATTTGTTCTGTGCGGTGGGTTGCGTGTGCATGTGTGGTGTGTGAGCGTGTGGAAGGACGTGTCCGCACTGGTATCTCGTGTGGGCCACCCACACGTGCCCTGGGCACGTGGTTTTTGGGGCTACAACTCCCTCACTGCTCCCGGACTCAGGAGGGGAACAGGATGTGAGATGGCCAAATTGGGGCCTTGGAAAATCTCCTGCACTTCATAGTTGAGACCCTGAGCCGGGAGAGTTCCCTCAGGGCCACATGCCCCTCACCCCCACCTCTTCCTCCACCTCGGCCTTGGTTGGACCTCCGAGGAAGGGGGCAGGCTAGGGCGGTGGTGTCTGACCTGACCTGGAGAGAGTGTGCCAGCCTGGGCTCCCAGGGGGTGTATCATCACGGGGAGCTTTTGGATCCACATCCTGCCTGAAGCAGGAAGTTGAGGGCCAGGACCCACCGAGGATTCAAAGAAAGGCCACCTTGGGAGGTGTTGCGGTCAAAGCTGAGGGCCACGTAGGTTGCCTGCAGCACCCCTAGGCTCTTTGCCCACCCTGCCCGCCAGTTGGCTGCGGCATCCTCCGGGTGGAGGGGAGCGACCCGGCTTTATGAGGCGCGCTGGACTCCATTGCTCCCATAGCAAAGGGTTTTGTTGTTCCTCAGTTAGACCCAAGCCTACGGCTTTCTATCCTGCAGGGTGTGTGTCCAGGAAGGTAGAAGAGCGGTATCTGTTTCCCGTGGATGTAAGTGTCTCTTGTCTCCCCTGTGACTGGAGAGCTCGGAAGGATAAACTCTGCGAATCCCAATCAGGAACAGAACAAAACAGTGATTTGGGGCGCTGTCAGGACAGGTGTCGGGGTTCAGAAGGTCACGTTTGCCAGGCTGTGATAGGAACAAGCAGGTGCACCAGGGCGCCCTGTTCCAGGGAGCTTGGCGTGGTGTGGCGTGCCGACGTCCATCTTTCTCACGGCCCCGGCAGGGGGCAGGGTCGGGGGTGTCCAGAGCCACACCGGGCCAGTGCGGCAGATTCCACACAGAGCTCCCTCGAGTCGGCCATGCTGTGGTGGGGACGTGGAGGTGACGTTGGCCTTGTGGGAGCAGCGCGGCACCGACACATCTCACCAATCAGGGACTGAAACCTCAGGGATGACGGAACACGAACGTCAGGAACCGAGCTTGGGCTGAGAGGGGACCCAGGCCCCACCAAGTGGGCCCAGGAGGGAGACTATGTGGCTCCCTTTCCTCGGCCAGTGTCTGGAGGTCCAGTCCCGGCAGTTTGGGAAGTAGTAGACGCGGCACAGCTCTGATCTGGTGGGGTTGTTAGGGAGGTCGTCCAGGGACTGACACCAGCAGGGGCTTGAAAGGCAAGAGAGGGCCATTAGCGGGGGTTGGAGAGGAGGCTCAGGGCAAGGAAATAGCACAGAAAGGTCATGAAGGAGAAAGGAGTCCAGAAACCCTGTTTGCCTGTGGTGTGGTTGTGTTGGGCGTGTGTGGTGTATGTGTGTGTGTTATGTCACAAATGTGTTCTGTGTGGTGGGTTGCGTGTGCATGTGTGGTGTGTGAGCGTGTGGATGGACGTGTCCGCACAGGTGTCTCGTGCGGGCCACCCACACGTGCCCTGGGCACGTGGTTTTTGGGGCAGCAGTTCCCTCACTTCTCCCGGACTCGGGACAGGAACAGGATGTGAGATGGCCAAATGGGGGCCTTGGAAAGCTCCTGCACTTGATAGTTGAGACCCTGAGCGGGGAGAGGCCCATCAGGGCCACATGCCCCTCTCCCTCGCCTCTTCCTCCACCTCGGCCTTGGTGGGACCTCTGAGGGAGGGGGCAGGCTCATTGCGGTGGTGTCCGACCTGACCTGGGGTGAGCGTGCAGCCTGGGCTCCCAGGGGTTGAATCATCACGTTGAAGTTTAGGATTGTGATCCTGCGTGAAGCAGGAAGTTGAGGTCCAGGACCCACCGCGGGTTAAGTCATAGGCCACCTTGGGAGTTGTTGCGGTCAAAGCTGAGGGCCACGTAAGTGGCCTGCAGCACCCCTAGGCTCTTTGCCCAAACTGCCGGCCAGTTGGTTGCAGGGGCCTCCTGGTAGAAGGGGTCGGCCCTGGCTTTTTGAGGCGCGCTGGGCTCCAATGTTGCCATAGCAACGGGTTTTGTGCTCCTCAGTTAGGCCCGAGACTGCGGCTTTCTATCCCGTCTGGAGTGTGACCAGGAAGTTAGTGGAGCCGTTTCTGTCTCCCGTGGTGCTAGGTGTCTCCTTCTTCTCCTGTGACCGGAGAGCTCGGAAGCGTAACCTATGCGCATCCCAAGCAGGACACAGAACAAAACAGAGATTCGGGATGCTGTCAGGACCGGTGTCGGGGTTCAGAAGGTCACGTTTGCCAGGCTGTGATAGGAACATGCAGGTGCGCTCGGGGCGCCCTGTTCCAGGGAGCTTGGCGTGGTGTGGCGTGGCGATGTCCATCCTTCCGACGGCCCCGGCAGGCGGCAGTGAGGGCCGGTGTCCACATCAACACCCAGCCAGTGCGGTAGCCTCTGCGCAGAGCTCCCTCGAGTCGGCCATGCTCGTGGTGGGGACGTGGAGGTGACGTTGGCCTTGTGGGAGCAGCGCGGCACCAACACATCTCACCAACACAGGGATTGAACCCTTAGGGATGACGGACACGAAAGTCAGGAACCGAGCTTGGGCTGAGAGGGGACCCAGGCCCCACCAAGTGGGCACAGGAAGGAGACCATGGGGCTCCCTTCTCTCTGCCTGAGTCTTGAGGACCAGTCCCGGCAGTTTGGGAAGGAGTAGACGCGGGCTCAGCACCCATCTGGTGGGTTGTTAGGGAGGTCGTCAAGAGACTGACACCAGCAGGGTCTTGAAAGGCAAGAGAGGGCCATTAGCGGTGGGTGGAGAGGCGGCTCCAGGCCTAGAAAATAGCACAGAAAGGTCATGAAGGAGGAAGGAGTCCAGAAACCCTGTGTGCCTGTGGTGTGTGTGCTTGTGGTGTGTGTGCCTGTGGTGTGGGGGTGGTGGGCCTGTTTGGTGTATGTGTGTGTGGTATGTCACAAATGTGTTCTGTGTGGTGGGTTGCGTGTGCATGTGTGTTGTGTGAGAGCGTGGATGGACGTGTCCGCACAGGTGTCTCGTGCGGGACACCCACACGTGCCCTGGGCACGTGGGATTTGGGGCAGCAGATCCCTCTCTGCTACCCGACTCAGGAGGGGAACAGAATGTGAGATGGCCAAATGGGGGCTTTGGAAAGCTCCTGCACTTGATAGTTGAGACCCTGAGCGGGGAGAGGCCCATCAGGGCCACATGCCCCTCTTCCTCTCCTCTTCCTCCACCTCGGCCTGGGTGGGATCTCCGAGGAGTGGGCAGGCACACTGCGGCGGTGTCCGACCTGACCTGGAGGTTGGGTACCAGCCTGGGCTCCCAGAGGGTGCATCATCATGGGGAACTTTAGGATCGATATCTTGCGTGAAGCAGGAAGTTGAGGGCCAGGACCCACTGTTATATCCAGAATTCGAGGACCCCAAAAACCACCACGGAGCTGAGTCCCATGAAAGAACAAAGAGCCTTTAAGAGCTAGCTCGAGCTCAATCTCCTACCTCACCGAAGCAGCCGTGGGTCGAGAGAGAAGAGTTTCCCAAGGTGCAAGAGTTTTTAAGGAGTAGTGGGAAGGCTGATGGTCGTGGCCCTAGCCGATTGCCTGAGGTCAGGGTCCTGTTCCCTTCCAAGGCGGGAAACAGGTGTCCCTAGCTTTCAAGTCAGGAAACAGGTGTCTCTATTTGGGTGGAGACGGGTGCTCTAAGGATTGGTCCCAGCTGGTCTGGTGAGAAGTGGAATCTGATTAATTGGTCCGGGCTGGTCTATTGAAGGGTGGATCCAATTGATTTGGTCCGAGTCTTTTGGAATCCCGAGTTGCCCTAACATTCCCCCCTTGTCTTGTGACTTATGGACCCAATCATGCGTCCAGCGGCATTTCTATCTTGCCCTCTTCTATTACCAGGGATCTGCATTGAGCACGGAGGACCATCAATTAGATGGCCTCCACGTGATCCCTGACAAACTGGACCAGCCTGTTGATGATACAGGGCCTGAGGATTAGTAACAGAAGTAGGATGACGAGGGGTCTGGTAAGGGACAAGACGAGGGTAGTGAACTAGGGAGACTGTTAGAATGTTTCGGGGGGTGTTAGTATTCTTGACAAACACCGGCAGTGACAAGCAGGGCTAACAGAGTTACCAACATCAGGGGGGTCGAATGTGCCGTAACCTGAGCTTGAGCAAGTTGCATTAGTCTTGATTGACGATCCATCGAGTAACAAAGTCCTTTCAGACAGTGGAGAGGTGAGTGTGATGGACCCAGGTTGCCACGCCGTCTACTTTGAAAGCAGTGAGCGTTGTCAGCACCACGATGTAGGGTCCCTTTCAGCACGGCAAAAGGGTCTCTCGGCAGGACCTTTTGATGTAGACTCAGGCTCCTGGCTTGTACTAAGGAGGTGTTGGTGTTGGCCAGAGACAACAGGTAAGTTCCGCGAAATGAAAGGAGTTTTGGCAGCTGCTTGGGAATATTCCTTCAAGTCTCTATCCTGAGGTAGGCTAGCCAGAGTTAATTGGCTCCAATCATCTTAGTGAAGCTCTCCAGAAGTTATCTAGCCTCAATTTCTTACCACAGTCCTGACTCGAAACCCACAGCAATAATCACATTCCTGAGGCTCTGGCATCAGTCTAAATAGACCAAAGTACATTCTAAACTCTAGAGATTTTATTTCCATGATTCTCAAGTATGGCAGCATATGCTGGTTTAATAGCGGAAGACGCTCTGGAGCCACTCTTATTTTTCTATGGCCCGTCTTTTTCAGATTAGGATAAATCGCAAATCAACATAAAGGCCCATTGACCCTATAGCCAGGTGTCCTGGTGACTCTTTCCTGACCTTTGCCTGTCTTAGGTCGCCCCCCACTGTGAGGAGTCTTACCCGTCATTGACTAACCGGCCCTCCTTCAGAGTCAGACCAGCCATTATGTTCTTGTATTACAACCTGGCATTTGCTTCCAAGCACCCCCATCCACCGATGAGGGTACCAGTCTAGGGCACTGCCTTAGGGGCCTGAGTCTTTTCCTTAGGTAGTATTACCAGGGCCAGTATCTCTGGTCTCTAACATCTTCTCCTTTTTCTGTTGAAATAGATTTATGCTGCCGCTTAAAATTCTAAAGATAAAATATTAAAATGGAAACTCCAATATTGATCATCATGGAAACAAAAAGTGAACAAAGTTAGAAAGATTATTATCCAGACCCCCAGTATTATACTCTTTCTCAGGAATGTTTAGTCTTACTAAAAATGCAAAGGAGTAACAAACCTAGTTTTGGGTCACATGAGAGCATCACTGATCTCCTAGATAACTTGTACTAATGCAATTAGATCAAATACAATCGGAATAAAATATGTAAGACTAAAGTACAAAAGAACATGAGGCCTGGACACAAGCTAAAACAGAGAAAACGTAGCAAGGGTCAAGGAAATCCCTTGACTCTCAACAAGAGCAGTCGCCTTATCTGTCAGATTCTCCATTTTGTCCCCAAGTAGGAATAGCAGCGCTCTGGTTGGAGTGAGTACTGCTTCCACATCTTTAAGGCCGATTGTTATCCAAAGACCATACTCAGCGTCCTGGAGAGTATTATCCTCCATCTCTCGTAGGTAGAGGGCAGTGGAGGCGTCGGAGTGATGTTCCAAAAAAGCGTCTCTACATCTCCCTTTGGGTCATCCTTTAAGGAACCGGAGGAGATGGCAGTGGCTTGGGGAGGCTGGTCATAGGGCCGTACCAATTTATCAGAAATCCACAGAAGGGAGTCCATGTCTGCAGCGGACCAGCCGTCGCTGAATCGAACGGTTCCTGATCGGGGGGCGAGGATGAACTGATACACAAGGCACAGTTGTTAAGGGAGGGCTGGTGCTCCCAACCGTCACCAGCAACGAGTTTATTTTCACTTGAGTATTTATCCACATTCTGAGGATAGCGTACGTACAAGACATGTCTCCTTCCACACGTTCTCAGCAGGCAAACTGTATTTTGCTATATTAAACTTTGCAAAGGCATTCTAAACTCCCCACACGACCTGGCTGCGGTCCGATTCAAGGACAAAGGCTGCGCTCAAAGCCTTCGGTTCCCAAAACTCCGCTCAAGGTCTCTGACTCTCAACATGGCTCAAAGCCTCCGGCTCCGAAAACACTGCTCAAGGCCACTGGCTCTCAACATCTCCCCCTCTTTTTATTTTTTAGGCAATTAAGCGTTCCGTCTCCCTGAGACGGCTAGGTGACAGTGCCTGTCTTAGGTGTCCCTGAGCGATTTCCTTAACTTACCCGTCATTGGTACCTACACTCCGTCGTGCAGGCCCTGTCTTAGGTTGTTAAGGATTTCTCAGAGTACTTACCCGTCACTGGCTACTCTGTCCTTTTATGCTTGTTGCACAGGGGGATGAGTCTTTAGACTCAGCATGTGGAGCTCGGAAGCAACATTTAAAATTGTATTTTTTTCCAAGCGGAGGAGGAGCGGCAGCACGATTAAAATTATCGATATCCCCAAGAGTGCGGAACCCAGTGAGAGCAAGAAATGAGGCAGTCCGCCCCAGTCCCCTAAGGGAGAAAAAAGACGCCTGAGGTTGTTCAGAATGTCATCTGCAACCTGAGCGGGATTAAACTGTAGTGAAGGAGCAGAACTTAAGTCTAAGATTTTTTTATGCAACATAAACATATCTTTGGTTTTATTCGCATTAACCCATAAGCCCAGCAATCGTTTTTTAACATGATCCCAAGGAATTTTACTACTATTATAAGTAACATTAGTAACACAAATATCCCAATAGGCTGCATGGCATCGTAAGTGCTGTCTGATTTTTAGACCTTGCACCTCTTTTCCAAGGTACAATATCATATCATACAGTGCATTCACCTTTTATTCCAGTTTATGATCTACGCTTTTTTGAGTCTGTAAGGTTTTACTGACATTGTGCGCAAGCTGATTTACATAGGCTGCCGTTTGTATTTGCTGAGAGAGTGCCACAGCAGCTGTAGTGGTGGAAGCAATTAAAGCAGTAAGGGCAACAATTCCTGTAATCATCAGTCCCACAGCCCGCTTGGGCCTAGACAAAGCATTGTTTAACTCTTCCAGTACTTGCATACCTCGTTCATCAAACCAGGGCCCCGTGTGATATACTGGTAAAAGTACAAAAGGAGGTTGTCTGAGTGACAACACCTTTGTTCTATTGGATACAACAGAGATACAATTAGTGAGGATACAGTTATTACAAGAAACATTGAAGGTAGTGCTATTGGGTGATAGAGATATTGACACATTGCTTACCAATAATGCATAAGGATGGGTAACACAAGCAGATCCATTCACAATATCTCAACCTGACTCATTTTTTCTCCCATAGTCTCTTGAATCCACTACTTTAATAGGCTGCATAGCCGCTCCTATTTTCCACCAGTTCGTCTGGGGGAACCCCGTATCAGAATACACGAGTCCAACAGAATTTCCACTAGCACATTTAGGGTCGTTCGGAGAGAGGCCTACTGGAAGGTTGCGGCAGTCGAGTGGTGACCAATCTAAGAGATGACGCTCCATACCGGGCACGGGAACAAGACTAGAAGAATTGTCTTTACACTTAGGCTAGCGAATTTGTCTGGACGCATCTAGGGGCGCAAAACGACATGTGGGGTATTCAGATGGGGGGTTCCTTGCATTTCTGGTACCGGAGAAGTTGAACGATGTGAATTTTATGGAACGCTGATTAGCTGTCGTCACCTCAACTCTAGTTACTGTCAGACACCCAGGTTGCTTCACAGAGGAGCAGTTAGTTTGAAAAAGAGGACAGCACAACAGAAGGCACATAGGGATTCCTTGTCCCATACCAGTATAGTTTATTGTCTGTTGGCTAGCATTGTCCACAGACGCCACAGGATCCCCTAAAGTATCCGAGTCATTGGAGTAAATCTGGACTTGTGGTGAATTCCAATCTACCGGATGCAACACAGGGGGGTCAGGAACCTAGGCCCAGTACGTCCGGTTCTGGCTGCACGTCGGGGTCAGGCTCCCCAGCAGGATCCATAGGAGTAGTATGTCTCACCAATCTTTCTGGCTACCACCGAGGCGCGGGTGCGTCCTGGGGAAAAACACAAACATGCCCTCGTCCCCAGATGAGGACTGGATCTGGCCCGTGCCAGGTGCTGGTCAGTGGGTCTTTCCACTTCACCTGAGCATAGGTGTTTTTAGTGGAACAATGCCAGAATCTCTCAGCGGCGCTCTTCCCCTGAGCATCCAAAGTCAAAAAATTTAAAATAAAGAGTGCATGGTTTAGGTAGTTCTGTGGAGCAAGAGGGTATAGCTCCCCCTTTTTTATTTTGAAAAGATAGGCTTTGATTGTGCTATGGGCACGTTTAACGATGTCTTGTCCTTGAGGATTATAGGGAATTTTTGTGATATGCTCTATTTGAAATTGTTTACAAAACTTTTTAAATTTTGGACTCATGTAACCTGATTTGTGGTCGGTTTTTAACTGTTTAGGGATTTTCATTGTGGCAAACACTGTTAAGCAATGTTTAATAACCTGATGTGTGGCCTCTCCCGTTTGGGCCGTGGCCATGAGAAATTTAGAAAAAGTATCAATACTAACATGAACATATTTTAATTTACCGAACTTATTGATATGTGTCACATTTATTTGTCAGAGGTCTCTAGGTCGGATGCCTCGTGGATTAACTCTTAAATAAGGGACAGGCGCAAGTTGAGGGCATGAAGAGCATTGTTTTACAATTTGTCGGGCTGCCTCCCTGTGGAATATTAAATTGTAGGCGCAGGCTGTGACTATTTTGGTGATGTAAGCTATGGGCAATTTGTGTCTTTTTAACCTGCGTCAAGCCTATTATTTGGGTAGTTACATTGGATTGAGCATTTTCAAGTGATAGGGGACCAGGCAATCTGGAATGTGCCCGAAGATGCCTTATATAGCATTTTTTAGTTTGGTTATGAATAGCCTTTTGTATTTTAAGGAACATGTGTTGAATGGTCGAGTTAATTGTATTTATGAATGACACAGTTTTTAAGTGCCGAAGAGCCTGTACGACATAATGACTATTAGAAAACAAGTTAAAGCGGACTTGAGAGAAGTCTTGAAATACCAATAATGTAGTTTTAAGCTCTACGACCTGTGCAGAAGCGGGAGGTGTATGGACCCTTTTAATTTTTTTTTACACACATAGACTGTTGTACCATTGTTAGATCCATCAGTGAACACATTAACTGTTCTAAACAGTGGCAGTTGATTAACCACGACAGGGAATACAACTTTATGTCTCATTGCAAACTGTAAGAGCTTATTTTTTGGGGTAATGGTTGATCACTGTTTTAACAAAATGTGTCAGTGCAATAGGAAAACTATCCGATAAGGTCATAAGTCTCTGAATTTGATTTTTGGTGAAAGGAATACCAATATAATTTGGATCTTTACTAAAGTACCTGTGAGCTTCCCAGCAGCACTCTTGAATGAGGCTAGCTACAAATTTATAGTACGGGGTAAGAGTTTTTTGTGTCGATACAGGAAGATGTATCTATCTTAAGGGCCCCCCCTTGCCAAAGTACTGTAGTTGGAGTATGTTTGGTGGCTAGAATGTATGTTTTTAAAGGTTTATTATAATCTATGTAAGTAACATGTTGTTTTTGTATAGCTTTTTTTACCCGGGCCAAGGCTTCCCGAACCTGTGTTGTTAATTCTCTAGGAGAGGTGGGATCACTATCCCCTTTTAGAATATTAAACAGCGGTTTTAACTCTCCAGTGGGCTATCCTAGAGTGGGGCGAATCTAATTGATATCTTTTAACAGTTTTTGAAAATCATTGGGTGTTTTTAAATGATTTTTTTTTTACTTTTATCTTTCGAGGCTGTATTACAGTATTTGTGAGTCTATATCCCAGATAGGAAAAAGGTGGACTTTTCTGCACCTTTTTAGGGGCAATAACTAACTCTGAGGCTTGTAAGTTTTTTTTTTAACTCAGCATAGCAAGCAAGGAGCTCTCCTTTATGGAAATGAGCCAATAAGATATTATTTATATAGTGAATTATATACACCTTTGGATGCTTATGTCTGGTTTTTTGTACAGCCTCACTCACAAATTTTTGGCATAGCGTTGGGCTGTTAGCCATGTCTTGAGGTAATACGAGCCAATGATACCTCTTTATGGGTTTTTGAAAATTTGTGTTAGGAACACTGAAAGTAAACCGCTTGTAATCTGGGGGACTTAAAGGTATTGTATAAAAGCAATCTTTAAGATCAAATACTATTTTAAAAGTATTTTTTGGAATGGCGGAAGGATGGGGAAGACCAGGCTGGAGTGTTCCCATGAGCTCTATAGTTTTATTGACTTTTTTAAGGTCTTGTAATAATCTCTACTTTTTGGACTTTTTTTTGATTACAAATATTGGAGAATTCCACGGGGATGTGGATTCTTGAATATGTCTCTTGTCATGCTGCTCCTGTACTAGCACTTGTGTAGCCTCAATTTTTTTTCTCGTTAGGGGCCATTGATCTATCTACACCGGCACATCACTCTTTCAAGTGATGGTTTTAGCAGTGTTTTTGTGGAGCACAGGCAAGCTCAAGGCCCCGTGGGAAAATATCCCAATCCTGTTTTATCTCTTTGTTCCCTAGGGTAAATAGGATGTATTCTTTTTTGGCCTTTTGTTCCCAATCCTTGTTGGGGTAGTAACCCTTGATCAAACATTCGTTGACTGACCTGGAGACTAGGACTATATATATAGACTTTTATGTTACTCATAACATCTTGTCTCCAGAGATTAACAGGCAATTTGGACATAACATATGGCTGAAAAGTACCTCTGTGTCTCTCCTCATCCTCCCAGGCTAGGAGGTCACTGTTTTGGTCGGGAGAATGTGATTGTCCTATACCTTGTAATTTTGTGGCTGTTTTTTCACTGGCCACTCAGAAGGCCAGTGTCGGACAGCTATGTAGGAAACGTCTGTACCTGTGTCAAAGATTCTTTTAAACCATTTTTTATTAATTTGTAGTTTTAAGATTGGTCTTTTCTTTTTGATCTCTTGTATCCAATATGCATTTGACGATCCGAATCTTTTATTTTTTTTCTTTTGCTCTGTGAGCATTTGCCCCGTCAGCATTCGTGGAAGCAGAACTAGTTGTGTTATTCGGGTACCTGAGGGGATGACTGAAATACAACTGGGAGAATGAGTCATAACTTTAAGTTCTCTAGTATAATCCTTATCTATGATTTTTGGGGACACATGAATTTTCTTTATGGTGGTGTTGCTTCTGCCTATCAATAATCCCACAGCACCTTGGGGCAATGGTCCATAGACTCCTGTGGGTAATGCTTGTATCTCCATTTTAGGGGTTAATACTGTGTAGGCGGTGGAACTGAGGTCTAATCCTGCGCTGCCTGGGGTTGCCCGGAACAATTTTTGAATGGATTTTCCCTTACGGGGTGACTGTTTCTCTCTGGGATGACTGTTTTTGCATGTGCAGGGCCCCATAACATTGACGATTTGGGGCCTGGGGCTGGCCCCTCACCCAGTTTTCCGGCAACAAGAGATTGCCCCCTTTATCTCGTTTAGATTTTTAATCTTTTGTCTAATGTTTCTTTTTTTTTACATCGGGGACACGGGGATGGAGCAGAATTAGGCTTAAGATTTTTGTCAGGGCATTGTTTTACTCGATGTCCTATCTTTTTACAATTAAAACGGGGCCCCATACCTTGTCGGCATAGCCTGTATCTAGCTTAGCTTGTTGGTACATGACTTTTTTGATGGGTCTGCCTTGCATAGCAGCAGCTTGCACCAGACTTTGGGTATATGAGTGCCCTATATCTGAACATAATCTAATATAATCTGAAAGGGTAGATTTCTTTTTAAAAGGTCTGAGAACGGATTGACACGTAGAATTGGCATTCTCATAGGCCAATTGGGTTACGAGCGCACTGGTGGCGTCAGAATCTCCAAAAGTTTTTTTTGCGACTTGTAAGAGTCTAGACACGAATTGTTGGAATGGTTTGTCTGGCCCTCGCCTGATTTTTGATAATTGTTTAGTTTTTTAGAGGACTCAGGTAGACCCCTCTATGCCTTTTTTGCTGCATTATTAGTCCGTGCATAAACCCTTACTTGAAATGTCATTTGATTAGGAAGATCAGAATACTGTCCTTTCCTTGTTAGCATATCAAATGTGATAGGTATTTGCTGTTGAAAATTTATCCGAGCGGTCCTTTTGCAATTTTCATAAAATTCAGATTTTTATAACAGATAATCACCCCCCGTTGGGCAAGCATGAGCCAAACCTTTTTAATCTGCTGGTGGAAGAGCTTCGGTTGCCATAGCATCTAAAATAGTGAGCGTAAAAGGAGCAGTGGGGCCATGTTATCGCAAGCCTCTTTTAATTCTTTTAATTGCTTGAAGGGAAAATGCAACCATTCTCTAATCATTCCTCCATTACCATCGGGTCTCTCAAAGTTTGGAAAAGCAAAAAAACCCTCAATATCCTGTCCAGCCGCTTTAGCGGCATGAACAACAGACTGTAAAGGAGATCTCTGTGTGTTGGGCAGCGGGCAATGTATCGCTGGCAGGCATGGAACTATTGGCATTGTCGGAGGCAGGTCTAGTAGGGGTGGCCCACAGGTATAAGGCTTATTAGAAGGGTCCCAAGGAGGGGGGTCCATCCCTGCCATATGGGTAGGGGTGTAAGTCCTGTCTATCCATGGGGGTCCCTTATCTGGTTGTTTCCATGGATTCAGCGGGGCCTGACAGCCCACTGCCACCGTAAGTCTTGCCATTTCTCCCTGTAGTTGCTTTAGCTGTTCTGCAAAGGTTTCTGAGGGACATCCTTTTGGTGGCTTTGGACCAGGCTCTACTAGAGCCAAAAGCGGAGGATATCTTTTTTTTTTATACCTAGTTGTTTCCTCCTCAAACTCTTCCTGGGCAGTGGGATCTAGAGGATCATCCTGGGAGTCTTCCTCCGGGGACTCATGATATAAAGGTTTAGCTCTGGGCTGTTCTATGGCTTCTGATAAAAGAAAACTGTTTTTTAATGTTACTTTCTCTTTTTTAGCTGGCGCTATCGCCACTTGGGGAACTTCCTCTTTCCCCAAATCTTTTAGTTTTTTTTATTTTAAACTGTTCATGGCGTAAATCTAAACAATCTCGGACCAATGTCCATAAACCAAAAATTTCCACTGGGACCTTGTGCCGTCCGTTAGCAGTGTAATAATCTTGTAATTTCTTCCCTACCTTAGTCTAGGTATCTATACTTACAGTTCCCTCTTCGGGGAACCAGGGGCATACTTTCTCTATATACTCTAGGAATTTTTTTAATTGATCTTTCCCTATTTTTGTCCCGTGGGCGGCGAGCATGTGCTTTAATCCTTTCATATATAATGCACGGCTCCCTGTCTGCCCCATGTTGCTCCCTTAGTACTTACTGTTCTCCAAAAAGATAGCCTTCTTTTCAGGCTGGGCCCCTGCAGAGCGGTGTCCTTCACCGGATCCCCTGTTTCAGGTCCCGGTTCGGTCGCCACTTGCGGGGGACCAGCCGTCGCTGAATCCAACAGTTCCTGATCGGGGGGCGAGGATGAACTGATACACAAGGCACAGTTGTTAAGGGAGGGCTGGTGCTCCCAACCGTCACCAGCAACGAGTTTATTTTCACTTGAGTATTTATCCACATACTGAGGATAGTGTACGTACAAGACATGTCTCCTTCCTCAAGTTCTCAGCAGGCAAACTGTATTTTGCTATATTAAAATTTGCAAAGGCATTCTGAACCTCCCTACACGACCTGGCTGCGGTCCGACTCAAGGACAAAGGCTGCACTCAAAGCCTTCAGTTCCCAAAACACCGCTCAAGTCTCTGACTCTCAACATGGCTCAAGGCCTCTGGCTTCCAAAACACTGCTCAAGTCCACTGGCTCTCAAAACATGTCCTGTGGAAATACACAAGTATACACTCGCCCCCATGTTAACACTGCATCCTATTATATCTTTTGAAGGCGGCTAGGTGTATAAGCAGGGGCATTGTCCGTTTTGATTGCCCTGGAAATTCCCAAGTAGAAAAAGCATAGACAAAGGTGCTGAATCACATCCTTAAAGGCCTCTCCTGTATGTGCCAAGGCAATAACATGAGAAAAGATCCACACACACATGCACGTAGGAGAGTTTACCAAAGATAGAACATGAGTAACATGCATCTGCCAAAGATCATTAGGTCCTCAGGCCTCTAGGGTTCTAATTGACCTTTGCTATAGGCAATTACTAGGTTTGCCCCCTTTGTTAGGAAAGTAGCCAGCTGTGCCGAATAAGATGGAACTATCTTTCTAGGTACAAAGGGCAAATGTACCATTTAAAGGTGCCTCATATTAAGCCTCATTAAAGGCCTGCAAAACCAAACTGGTCTTAGAGCTTGATCCACAAACCCCTTGCCATAGGGTGGGTCTATTTTTCATGCCCTAAGGCAAAATTTTCCATTGACACCTCTGAGAAGACTGCTTAACGTTCTCAGAAGGCAGGCCAAAGGCAAATCCAGGACAATCTTCCCGATCTAGGGGAACAGTGAGAAAACATTTGGAACAGCCACAGAAAAAGGGAGGCTATCAAGAATATTGCCAACATTTTCCCAGCCTCTGGATCAAAGGAGGAGAAATTTTAATCCTAATCCTGTGTAGTTTTAAAATCTATGTCTTTAACCATAGTCCGTCCTGACCACACATAAAATACCCCTTTTGAAAGATTTTTCCTTCACGAACCTTCTACAACTTGTCTTTGGCATTTAGATTTTGTCCAAAGCCATTTCTTTCCAAATACCCAGTCTGATTTAGAACAATATTACTTTTTACCTTCAGCAAAAGCATATTTCTATTTCTTATATCCTTCTTTCACATCTCCTACTTTCTTACATACAGAGTTGTTTTCCTTATTTCCCTCAGTCTTACACTCCCCAGAACTTTAACTGCCAGAAACATTAGTCTTCAGTGAAAACTAAGTAGTAACCAATTGTGAACTCTGTTATATCAGAATTTGTTAGATAGCAACCTTATGAATCCATTAAGCATAACGTATGTTTTTCAACAGTTCCCAATATCCTTAGAGTTTTGCAACAGGTCCAAAGCACAAATCTACATCCAGTAATTAGTGCTTCAGCTTTTTATCATTATATGGTCAATGAATTAGTCTCAAGTTCTCACGCAAGCCAAACTTTCAACACTTTAGGTTACCAAGAACACTGAAAGCTATCCCAACATTTACCCACGCAAACCACAAGGCAGACAAATTTAACCATCACTTTCAGGCTTCCTTTTGCTAACAAATTGGAACAAAGATAACATGAGCTTGCTTGACCTCAGTAAACCTCAGTAGAACAAAGTTTCACATTTAATACTGATAACTTTAGAGACAGATCCATAAAACTCCTATTTATTTGACCGAGGTGGTAGTAAAAGATCCCAACGGCCCATGTATAGAATCATATGGCTGCTAGTAAAACCTAGCTCCTTTAACATTGAGAAGTTTTCACCGAGCAATCAAAGACCCAAAAAAGATGAAACCCAAAACTTTGGTTTTCCCTTAGAAAGAGAAAAAATCTTTCTTTACATTATCTTATCAGGAGCTGAACAGTCCAAGAAAACTTTGTTTTAAAAGGAGAGAAAAGCAGAACTTTAACTTTATACCAGTGTACTTTTGAAATCCCATTCATAATATTCTCTTGTGGAAACAGTGAGGACATTTAAAAAGGCGTTTGTTTGTTTGTTTCCTTACAACAATGTAGGGGTGGGGAGCAGAATGCTACTGAGGTATTGAAGAGGCAGAGACCTAGGCTCCAACCTAGGCGGTTGCAGAAACGGGAAGAGGAGGTAGGGAGGACAGAAAGGCCACAGAGGACTAGAGGCTTGAAGGCAGATTAAAGCAGCCTGAAGGCAGCCTGAAGCACACAGGGTGGAGAAAAGAGTTTTACGTGGTCTTAAAGTTCCATCCTCCAGTTTAATGATTCGGACGTGGATGGGGTGGCCCTTGCCATCGGTGACCTGAGGCCCCCCTTGTCTGAAAGTATCCAGGACTTTTCGCTGGCTAACTTTCCTCGTGGGATGTGGAGGACTGAATACTGTGCTCCGATGTCGACAAGGAAGTCAACAGGGGTCCCCTCCACTTTAAGAGTTACCCTGGGCTTGAGGAGAGGGTCCTAACCCCGACTCCCCTAATCACTTAGTTCACCTAGCTCTAAGATTTTTACTCGATTAGCCTTGCTTTTCTTCCCAGCGACCCCCCTCGGACATTCTTGGCCCAATGCCCTATCTCCTTGCAGCATGCACACTGATCTTTCTGCAGCCTCTGCTTCCCCCCACCTCTGGTGTTTCCTTTACCTCCTTTTGAGTCATCAGCCAGTTGCCAGAGACTACGGTCTCCTTCCTCAGGATGGTCGGCAATGGTAGCTAGTAGTATTCTGACCAGGTCTCGTGTCTGTTTGCTGCTGGCAGCCTCCATGGTGTGAGCCTGCCTATCCTCAGGAGGACTCCCAGTTGTTGTATACTTTTCGGCTCTTACCAGCAAATCCTACAGAATTTTTTTTCTCCCAGTCTGTATATTTTCTGTCATTTCCTTCTGATGTCTGCGGCCGATTGATTTACAAAGGCCATGATAGCAACTGCCTTGCTTTCCAGAGCCTCTGGATCCATAGGGGTACAGGCACAGAACACCTCATGATTCATTCCAAAAAGGCTGTCCGGGACTCATCCTTTCTTTGTTGTATGTTCCCCACCTTTGCCTGATTGGTTGGCTTTCTAGTAGCCATTCGAGACCCCCCATTAGAATCTGGCGGTAGACCCGGAGCCTCTCCTTACTGTCTGCCATATTAAAATCCCACTCGGGCCGAGTTAAGGGGAATGAGTTATCTATCTGTTCCTAGTTGGTGGTAGGATTCCCGTCTGCACCCTGCAACTAGTTTTTAGGCCTCATTGAGGATTCTTTTCCTCTCCTTAATCGTGAACAGGACCTGCAAAAGCTGCTGGCAGTCATCCCATATGGGCTGATGGGTAAAGAGAACAGAATCTAATAAATCAAGAAGCCCTGCCAGTTTTCCTAAAAACTTTGGATTAGCTTGAGTCCGCCACACAATGCTCCACAAAGTGACACACACAAAAACAGACAAACAGAGGGCCCTTGAAACAATCCCGACGATTTCCCTCACAAGCAGCCCTCGCCAGACCCCTCTCAGGCCCTTGGCGGAAACCTCCCGACGGCTTCCCTCGCAAGCAGCCCCTTCAGGCTCTTTGCGGAAACCTCCAGACGGAGTGAGGGACGTCTCCCTACACTCCCCACCAGCGACCCTCCATCGCGTCCGCCTAGGTCCTTTGGCGGTCCTTCAGAAAATAAGCTCACACAGAAGAGACAGACAACAGACAGACATTGACCATGGTCAGTCAGGCTCTTCGGTCGGGAGTCCTTCGGGGGTTTTGGGATATCCCGGAGGAGCCCCCATATGTTTTGCCCAGAATTCGGGGACCCCAAGAACCACCAGGTAGCCGAGTCCGATGCAATAACAAAGAGCCTTTAATCGAGCTAGCTCGAGCTCAATCTCCTACCGCACCGACGCAGCAGTGGGTCGAGAGAGAGAGAGTTTCCCAAGGTGCAAGAGTTTTAAAGGAGTAGTGGGAAGGGTGATGGTCGTGGCCCTAGCCGATTGGTTGACGTCAGGGTCCTGTTCCCTTCCAAGGCGGGAAACAGGTGTCTCTAGCTTTCAAGGCAGGAAACAGGTGTCTCTATTAGGGTGGATCTGGGTGCTCTAAGAATTGGTCCCAGCTGGTCTGGTGAGAAGTGGAATCTGATTAATTGGTCCGGGCTGGTCTATTGAAGGGTGGAATCTAATCGATTTGGTACTAGTCTTTTGGAATCCCGAGTTGCCCTAACACCACCGCGGGTTCAATGATAGGCCACCATGGGAGGTGTTGCGGTGAAAGCTGAGGGCCATGTAAGTGGCCTGCAGCACCCCTAGGCTCCTTGCCCACCCTGCCCGCCATTTGGCTGTGGGGGCCTCCGGGTGTAGGGTGGCAGCCCCGGCTTTTTGAGGCACGCTGGACTCAATTGCTGCCATAGCAATGGGTTTTGTTGCTCCTCAGTTAGGCCCGAGCCTACGGCTTTCTATCGTGCCTGGAGTGTGACCAGGAAGGTAGTGGAGCAGTGTCTGTCTCCCGTGGAGATAGGTGTCTCCTGCTTCTCCTGTGACCGGACAGCTCGGAAGCGTAACCTCTGCGCATCCCTATCAGAATACAGAACAAAAGAGTGATTCGGGGCGCTGTCAGGACCGGTGTCGGGGTTCAGAAGGTCACGTTTGCCAGGCTGTGATAGGAACAAGCAGGTACGCCCAGGGCGCCCTTTTCCACGGAGATTTCGTGGCGTGGCGTGTCGACGTCCATCCTACCGACGGCCCCGGCAGGCGGCAGGGACGGCGGTGTCCACATCAACACCGGGCCAGGGCGGCAGCTTCCGCGCAGAGGTCCCTCGAGTCGGCCATGCTCGTGGTGGGGACGTGGAGGTGGCGTTGGCCTAGTGGGAGCAGAGCGGCACCAACACATCTCATCAAAACAGGGACTGAACCCTTAGGGATGACGGAACATGAACGTCAGGAACAGAGCTTGGGCTGAGAGGGGACCCAGGCCCCACCAAGTGGGCCCAAGAGGAAACCATTGGGCTCCCTTCCCTCGGCCTGAGTCTGGAGGATCGGTCCCGGCAGTTTGGGAAGGAGTAGACGCGGGCCCAGCTCGGATCTGGTGGGGGTGTTAGGGAGGTCGTCTAGAGACTGACACGAGCAGGGTCTTGAAAGGCAAGAGAGGACCATTAGCGGGGGCTGAAGAGGGGTCTCAGGGCAAGGAAATAGCACAGAAAGGTCATGAAGTATAAAGGTGTCTAGAAACCCTGTGTGCCTGTGGTGTGGGTGTGTTGGGCGTGTGTGGCCTATGTGTGTGTGGTATGTCACACATGTGTTCTGTGGGGTGCGTTGCGTGTGCATGTGTGTTGTGTGAGCATCTGGATGGACGTGTCCGCACAGCTGTCTCGTGCCGTCCCCCGTCCCCCTCACGTGCCCTGTGCACATGGATTCGGGGACAGCAGATCCCTCACTGTCCTCCGACTCAGGAGGGGAACAGGATCAGATGGCCAAATGGAGGTCTTGAAAGCTCCTACACTTCATAGTTTAGATCCTGAGCGGGGAGAGGCCTCTCAGGGACACATGCCCCTCACCCCCGCCACTTCCTCCACTCGGCCTTGGTGGGACCTCCGAGGGAGGGGGCAGGCTAGTGCGGTGGTGTCCGACCTGACCTGGAGGGAGCGTGCCAGCCTGGGCTCCCAGTGGGTGCATCATCACGGGGAACATTGGGCCGACATCCTGCGTGAAGCAGAATGTTGAGGGCCAGGACCCACCGCGGGTTCACTGAAAGTCCACCTTGGGAGGTATTGTGGTCGAAACTGACGGCCACGTAGGTGGCCTGCAGCACCCTTAGGCTGTTTGCCCACCCTGCCTGCTAGTTGGCTGCGGGGGGCCCCCGGCTGGGGCGGGGAGTGGCCCCGGCTTTATGAGACACGCTGGACTCCATTGCTGCCATAGCAACGGTTTTGTTGCTCCTCAGTTAGGCCCAAGCCTGCGGCATTCTATCCTGCCTCGAGTGTGACCAGGAAGGTAGTGTAGCGGTTTCTGTCTCCCGCAGTGGTAGGTGTCTCCTTCTTCTCCTGTGTCCAGAGAACTTGGAAGCGTAACCTCAGACCAACCCAAGCAGGACAGAGAACAAAACAGTTATTACGGGCGCTCTCAGGACTGGTGTCAGGGTTCAGAATGTCATGTTTGCCAGGCTGTGATAGGAACACGCAGATGTGCCCAAGGCGCCCTGTTCCAGGGAGCTTGGCGTGGTGTGACATGGCGGCATCCATCCTTCAGACGTATCCGGCAGGCGGCAGGGTCGGCAGTGTCCACAGCCACACGGGCCAGTGCCACAGCCTCTGCGAAGAGCTCCCTCGAGTCGGCCATGTTCGTGGTGGGGACATGGAGAAGACGGTGGCCTTGATGGAGCCGCGCAGCACCAACACATCTCACCAAAACAGGGACTGAACCCTTAGGGATGACGGAACACGAACGTCAGGAACCGAGCATGGACTGAGAGGGGACCGAGGTCCACCAAGTGTGCCCAGGATGGAGACCATGGGGATGCCTTCCCTTGGCCAGAGTCTGGAGGACCAGTCCCGGCAATTTTGGAAGGAGTAGACGCGGGCCCAGCTCGGATCTGGTGGGGGTGTTAGGGAGGTCGTCTAGAGACTGACACCAGCAGGGTCTTGAAAGGCAAGAGAGGGCCATTAGCGGTGGGTGGAGAGGCGGCTCCAGGCCAACGAAATAGCACAGAAAAGTCATGAAGGAGAAAGGTGTCCGGAAACCCTGTGTGCCTGTGGTGTGTGTGCTTGTGGTGTGTGTGCCTGTGGTGTGCGTGTGTTGCGCGTGTGTGGTGTATGTGTGTGTGTGTTATGTCACAAATGTGTTCTGTGTGGTGGGTTGCGTGTGCATGTGAGGTGTGTGTGCGTTTGGATGGACGTGTCCGCACAGGTGTCTCGTGCGGGCCACCCTCACGTGCCCTGGGCACGTGGTTTTTGGGCCAGCAGATCCCTCACTGCTCCCGGACTCAGGAGGGGAACAGGATGTGAGAAGGCCAAATTGGTTCCTTGGAAACCTCCTGCACTTGATAGTTGAGACCCTGAGCGGGGAGAGGCCCCTCAGGGCCACATGCCCCTCACCCCCGCCTCTTCCTCCACCTCGGCCTTGGTGGGATCTCCGAGGGAGGGGGCAGGCTCAGGGCCTTGGTGTCCCACCTGACCTGGAGGGAGCGTGCCAGCCTGGGCTCCCAGTGGGTGCATCATCACGGGGAACTTTGGGATCGACATCCTGTGTGAAGCAGGATGTTGAGAGCCAGGACCCACTAGGGTTAACTGAAAGGCCACTTTGGTAGGTGTTTCGGTCAAAGCTGAGGGCCACATAGGTGGCCTGCAGCACCCTTAGGTTCTTTGCCTACCCTGCCTGCCAGTTGGCTGCGGGGGAACCCGGGTGGGCGGGGTGTGGCCCCGGCTTTATGAGGAGGGCGGGACTCCATTGCTGCCATAGCAACGTTTTGTTGCTCCTCGGTTAGGGCCGAGGATGCGGCTTTCTATCCTGCCTGGAGTGTAACCAGGAAGGTCGTGGAGCGGTTTTTTTCTCCCGTGTAGGTAGGTGCCTCGTGCCTCACCTGTGACCGGAGAGTATGGAAGCGTAACCTCTGCGCTACCCAAGCAGGACACAGAAGAAAACAGTGATTTGGGGCGCTGTCAGGACCGGTGTCGGGGTTCAGAATGTCACCTTTGCCAGGCTGTGAGAGGAATAGATAGGTGCGCCCAGGGCGCCCTATTCCAGGGAGATGGCGTCGTGTGGCGTGGCGGCTTCCATCATACCGACGGCCCCGGGAGGCGGCAGGTTCTGTGGTCTACACAGCCACACCTGGCCAGTGAGGCAGCCTTCGCGCAGAGCTCCCTCGAGTCAGCCATGCTCGTGGTGGGGACGTGGAGGTGACGTTAGCCTTGTGGGAGCAGCACGGCACCAACACATCTCACCAAAACATGGACTGAACCCTTAGGGATGACGGAACACGAACGTCAGGAACCGAGCTTGGGCTGATAGGGGATTCAGGCCCCACCAATTGGGCCCAGAAGGGAGTGGTCTCCCTTCCCTCGGCCAGAGTCTGGAGGACCAGTTCAGGCAGTTTCGGAAGGAGTAGTAGGGCCCACTCGGATCTGGTGGGGATGTTAGGGACGTCGTCTAGAGACTGACCCCAGCAGCATCTTGAAAGGCAACAGAGGCACATTAGCGGTGCGGGAGAGGCGGCTCCAGGCCAACGAAATAGCACAGAAAGGTTATGACAGAGAAAGGTTTCCGGAAAAAATGTGTGCCTGCGGTGTGTGTGCCTCTGGTATGTGAGCCTGTGGTGTGGGTGTGTTGTGTGTGTGTGGTGTATGTGTGTGTAGTATGTCACAAATGTGTTCTGTGTGGTGGGTTGCGTGTGCATGTGTGGTGTGTGAGCGTGTGGATGGACGTGTCCGCACAGGTGTCTCGTGCGGGCCACCCTCACGTGCCCTGGGCACGTGGTTTTTGGGCCAGCAGATCCCTCACTGCTCCCGGACTCAGGAGGGGAACAGGATGTGAGACGGCCAAATTGGGGCCTTGGAAAGCTCCTGCACTTGATAGTTGAGACCCTGAGAACAGAGAGGCCCCTCAGGCCCACATGCCCCTCACCCCGGCCTCTTCTTCCACGTCAGCCTTGGTAGAATCTCCGAGGGAGGGGGCAGGCTGAGGGCGTTGGTGTCCGAACTGACCTGGATGGATCGTGTAAGCCTGGGCTCCCAGTGGGTGCATCATCACGGGGAAATTTAAGATCGACATCCTCCCTGAAGCAGGAAGTTGAAGGTCTGGACCCACCGCAGGTTCAATGAAAGGCCACCTTGTGAGGTGTTGCGGTCAAAGCTGAGGGCCACGTAAGTGGCTACAGCACCCCTAGGCTTTTGCCCTCCATTCCCGCCAGTTGGCTGCGGGGGCCTCCGGGTAGATTGGGGCGGCCCCGACTTTTTGAGGCACGCTGGACTCCATTGCTGCCATAGCAACGGGTTTTGTTGCTCCTCAGTTAGACCCGAGCCTGCGGCATTCTATTCTGCCTGGAGTGTGAACAGGAAAGTAGTGCAGCGGTTTCTGTCTCCCGTGGAGGTAGGAGTCTCCTGCTTCTCCTGAGACCGGAGAGCTCGGAAGCGTAAACTCTCCGCAATCCAGGCAGAACACAGAACAAAACAGTGATTCGGGGCGCTGTCAAGACTGGTATCGGGGTTCAGAAGGTCATGTTTGCCAGGCTATGATAAGAACAAACAGGTGCGCCCAGGACGCCGTGTTCCAGGGAGCATGGCGTGGTGTGGCGTGGCGACGTCCATCCTTCCGACGACCCCGGCAGGTGGCAGGGACGGCGGTGTCCACATAAACACCGGGCAGTGCGGCAGCCTCCGCGCACAGCTCCCTCGTTTCGGCCATGCTCCTGGTGGTGACGTGGAGGTGACGTTGGCCTTGTGGGAACAGAGCGGCACCAACACATCTCACCAAAACAGGGACTGAACCCTTAAGGATGACGGAACACGAACGTCAGGAACCGAGCTTGGGCTCAGAGGGGACCGAGGCCGCACCAAGTGGGCCCAGGAAGGAGACCATTGGGCTCCCTTCCCTCTGCCTGAGTCTGCAGGACCAGTCCCGGCAGTTTGGGAAGGAGTAGACGTGGGCCCTGCTCTGATCTGGTGGGGGTTTTAGGGAGGTCGTCTAGAGACTGACACCAGCAGGGTGTTGAAATGCAAGACAGGGCCATTAGCGGTGGGTGGAAAGGCGGGTCCAGGCCAACGAAATAGCACAGAAAGTTCATCAAGGAGAAAGGTGTCCAGAAACCCTGTGTGCCTTTGGTGTGTGTGCTTGTGGTGTGTGTGCCTGTGGTGTGGGTGTTTTGCGAGTGTGTGGTGTATATGTGTGTGGTATGTCACAAATGTGTTATGTGTGGTGGGATGCGTGTGCATGGGTGGTGAGTGAGCATGTGGATGGACGTGTCGGCAAAGGAGTCTCGTGTGGGCCACGCACACGAGCCCTGGGCACGTGGTTTTTGGGGCAGCAGATCCCTCACTGCTCACGGACTCAGGAGAGGAACAGGATGTGAGATGGCCAAATGGGGGCCTTGGAAAGCTCCTGCACTTGATAGTTGAGACCCTGAGCGGGGAGAGGCCCATCAGGGCCACATGCCCCTCTCCGTCACCTTGTCCTCTACCTCGGCCTTGAAGGGACATCCTATGGAGGGGGCAGGCTCATTGCGGTGTTGTCGACCGGACCTGGAGGGAGTATGCCAGCCTGGTCTCCCAGGGGTGCATCATCACGGGGAACTTTAGGATCGACATCTTGCATGAAGCAGGAAGTTGAGGGCCAGAACCCACCGCGGGTTCAATGAAAGGGCACCTTGAGAGGTGTTTCGGTCAAAGATGAGGGCCACGTTAGTGACCTGCAGCACCCCTAGGCTCTTTGCGCACCCTGCCCGACAGTTGGCTGCGGGTGCCACCGGGTGGGGCATGGGGCGGCCGCGGCTTTATGAGGCACGCTGGACTCCATTCCTGCCATAGCAACGGTTTTGTTGCTCCTCAGTTAGGCCCAAGCCTGCGGCATTCTATCCTGCCTGGAGTGTGACCAGGAAGGTAGTGGAGCGGTATCTGTCTCCCGTGGTAGTAGGTGTCTCCTTCTTCTCCTGTGACCAGAGAACTCAGAAGCGGAACCTCTGCGCATCCCAAGCAGGACACAGAAGAAAACAGTGATTCGGGGCCCTGTCAGGACCATTGTCGGGGTCCAGAAGGTCACGTTTGCCAGACTGTGATAGGAACAAGCAGGTGCGCCCAGGGCGCCCTGTTCCAGGGAGCTTGGCGTGGTGTGGCGTGGCGACGTCCACCATTCCGACGGCCCCGGCAGACGGCATTGACTGTGGTGTCCCAAGCCACACCGGGACATTGTGGCAGCCTCCGCGCAGAGCTCCCTCGAGTCGGACATGCTCGTGGTGGGGACGTCGAGGTGGTGGTGGCCTTGTGGGAGCAGCGCGGCACCAACACATCTCGCCAAAACAGGGACTGAACCCTTAGGAATGATGGAACACGAACGTCAGAAACCGAGCTTGGGCTGAGAGGGGACCCAGGCCCCACCGAATCGTCCCAGGAGGGAGACCCTGGGGCTCCCTTCCCTCGGCCTGAGTCTGGAGGAGATGTCCCGACAGTTTGGGATGGAGTAGATGCGTGTCCAGCTCGGATCTGGTGGGGGTGTTAGGGAGGTCGTCCAGGGACTGACAACAGAAGGGGCTTGAAAGGCAAGAGAGTGCAATTAGCGGGGGCTGGAGAGGTGGCTCAGGGCAAGGAAATAGCACAGAAAGGTCATGAAGGATAAAGGAGTCCAGAAACCCTGTGTGCCTGTGGTGTGGGTGTGTTGGGCGTGTGTGGCGTATGTGTGTGTGGTATGTCACAAATGTGTACTGTGCGGTGGGTTGCGTGTGCATGTGTGGTGTGTGAGCGTCTGGATGGACATGTCCGCAGAGGTGTCTCATGTCGTCTACCTTCCCCCTCACGTGCCATGGGCACATGGATTCAGGGGCAGCTGATCCCTCACTGCCCCCGGACTCAGGAGGGGAACAGGATGTGAGATGGCCAAATGGGGGCCTTGGAAAGCTCATGCACTTGATAGTTGAGAACCTGAGCGGGGAGAGACCCCTCAGGGCCACATGCCCCTCACCCCCGCCTCTTCCTCCACCTCGGCCTTGGTGGGATCTCCGAGGGTGGGGCCAGTCTCAGAGAGGTGTTGTTAGACCTGACCTGGAGGGAGCGTGCCAGCCTGGGCTCCCAGTGTGTGCATCATCGCGGGGAACTTTGGGATCGACATCCTGCGTGAAGTAGGCTGTTGAGGTCCAGGACCTACCGCGGGTTCACTGAAAGGCCACCTTGGGAGGTGTTTCAGTCGACGCTGAGGGCCACGTAAGTGGCCTGCAGCACCCTTAGGCTCTTTGCCCACCTGCCTGCCAGTTGAGTGCGGGGTCCCCGGGTGGAGGGGGGCGGCCTGGCTTTATGAGGCAGGCTGGACTCCATTGCTGCCATAGCAACGGGTTTTGTTGCTCCTCAGTTAGGCCCGAGCCTGCAGCTTTCTTTCCTTCCTGGAGTGTGACCAGGAAGGTAGTGGAGCGGTTTCTGTCTCCCGTGGAGGTAGGTGTCTCCTGCCTCTCCTGTGACTGGAGAACTCGGAAGCGTAAAGTCTGCGCATCCCAAGCAAGTC
>JAINVK010000278.1:0-65724 GCA_030068075.1 Paguma larvata
TCTGAAGAAAATGAAAACACAAACTCAAAAAGATATATTCACCCCCGTGTTCATTACAGCATTATTTATAATAGTCAAGCTATGGAAACAACCTGAGTATTCACTAATGGAGAGATGGATAAGGAAGATGTGGACGAAGCAATGGAATATTATTCAGCGATAAAAAAGTAAACAAAAATCTTGACATTTGTGACATCATGAATAGACCTCGAGGCATTATGCTAAGCGAAATAAATCAGACAAAGACACAGCATGATTCAATTATATGTGGAATACAAAAACAACACAGAAGTAAAACAAACAAACAAACAAAAAAGTTCAGAGATACACAGTACAGATTGCTGGTTGCCAGTGACAGTGTGTAGGGGTAAAAGAAATGGTTGAAGGGACAAAAGGTACAAAATTCCAGGTATAAAATAAATAAGTCATGGAGATGTAATGCACATCAAGGTATCTATAGTTAATAATACCATATTGCATATTTTAAAGTTGCTAAAAAAATAAATCCTAAATTTTTTCATTACAGGAAAACCTATAAAACCTTTATAATTGCCTATGGTCAGGCCTCAATGGCTTCTTGTGGTCATTTCACAATGTACACAAATATTAAATCATTATGTTGTGCATGTAAAACTAACATAATGTCATATGTTAATTGTACTTCAACTTAAAAATGGCAGAAGAAGAAGAAGAAGAAGAAGAAGGAGGAGGAGGAGGAGGAGGAGGAGGAGGAGGAGGAGGAGGAGGGGGAGGGGGAGGGGGAGGTGGAGAAGAAAAGGAGGAGGAGAGGGAGGGAACAGGACAAACATTAGTCACAGGCCCCAATAAGGCCACCTCACTACATCTGGCCTAAAGTTTTCTGGAGAGGAGAGGAGGGAGAAGTAGCAGAGAGTGGGTGAAGCAGCTGGCTTGGATGGACAGCTGTTTCCAGGCTGAGATTCCTGGTGACATGCTCGGTAGGTATATTCGAGCAGAGTCCAAGATTTTCTGAAGTGGGGCAACAACCAGAAGCCTGCAGCTGTTTTTGCTGCTGCTGTTTGCATTATTATCCTGGCAATGGCTGCTATGCACACACTCTGAAGCAGGGGGTTTGAAGTAACACACTCCACTTATGCCTCTCTCCATTTATTAACTTTAGCCAGATTATATCTGAAGGAATATAAGTAAGTTTCTAAGGTCTCTTCAGGGCTGCTGGACAAAGCAATCTTGAAGGGTACTACACTGTTCTTTCTGTTGAAATTTTAACAACTTCAACATACTTAGTTACTCGGCAGTGTGAGAGCCCCCACCCCCTCTCTACCGCTATCGTTGTGGAACCTGAAGCAGTGGCTTATCACTTATCTGGCTGGAAATTCCAGATAGGCTGGAAATTCAGAGACTAAAGAGATCTCCCCCAGAACTGAAAATGTTATACTAAAAATCTGCTAACACTTTCTAATAATGCTGCATGATGTCCTCTAGCACTCCTCAAGACCCATAGGCATGACTGACAAAGTGCCCCATGAGATATTCAGACACTGGAAATTATCTACTAGAACCCTTCTGATATGCCCTACAGATTCTGTGAATATTTTCCGAAGGTACCTCATGGGATCTATGGGCTTTTTGCTTCTCTAGAATGGCACTGTGGTTAATCTCCTGGTTCTCTACATGAATTTGTCAGGAGCTCAGATGACCTGGGGAGAAAGTTGATCGGCCAAGTGTCAGAGTAGATGCTTTATATAACAAGCCAAAATGAAGGGAATTCTTAAATCACTTACTGCCATAAAAAAAAGGCAGAAAGCTAAACTGGAGAAAGTGCAGCCTCCTCTCTGTTCCATTCTTGCCCGTAGATCAGCAGCAATATTGGGTCAACTTGATGAACACAGAGGTGAGGATTGTGTCACTGTGGAGGGACCCCTGGAAAAAAAATGCTTTTGTAGTTTTATGGATACAAACAGCATCTTGTTCTGGCAACCGGGTTCTAAACAAACGTTGGTCTCTGCCACCAGGGCTGACACTTTTCTCACTCGTAGAAGACTTACAGCTATAACTGAAAGGTCTTGTAACTGTGGATTAAGTACATTGCCGAATATGCTACATTCCATAACAGTACGCATCAATAACATGACACTGGCTCCAAGAACTACGTTTTTGACATTGAATTTTGCTATTCACTTTGTTGGGGAAATTTAGAACGTAACTGATGTATGTGAGGCATGGCTGGGTGACACACAAAGCTGCACACAGATACTACCTGGGTTCTCAGGGATTGCTCTCTTCTGGGTCCAGGTCTTTTTCAGGTCCTCGTTCAGGTTCTTCATTTCTGATCGCTTCTACTTTCTTTTCCTCACCTCCAGCTTCTTGGACCTCATTATCAGAGCTTTCGTATTCATATCCACGGGCTTCATTAGTGAAGAATAATACGGACTTCGGGACCAGAACTTCACGGAAAAAGTAGCCCAATTTGTAATCGGTGGCCACATCCAGCACTCTGCCGTCGGGATAATCAGGAGGATAGAAGTAGGTGAAGAAAGAACAGCTGGGCATCTTCCTAGTGGTTGGTACACTTGTGCGGCCCTCACATTGCCGCAGCTTGGTAGTTTTCACGGTGACATTTTTCCCCTCTTTCCAGTAGATCTCACACCCTGTGCTGCTGATAATTTCTGGCCCTTTGGAGAAGAAGGATCGGAATCATCTGGGTCAGATCGCATTCGGTATGTTTTCGTCAGGACTTTGTTGAAAAAGTATTCGTTTGACTTAAAGATAAATTCTATGGTGAAGCTCATTGGTTCCTCGACTGCCGAAAATTTAACTTTTACATCTTCCAAGTGCTGTAGTACACACTCATCATTTCTTCGGATCATCCTACCAAGCCGTCAACCATGAAGGCATATTTAGAGTCTGTGTATATATTAACACGTATCCCTGCCGCCAGTTGGAGGGCTCGGGTTAGAGCAATTAGCTCAACCTTTTGTGCCCCAGTCCCTTTCGGCAGGGGCTCTCCTTCAATGACAGAGTTCAGGGTCACCACGGAATAAGACTGCAAGACTCTCTCTGCCCTTTACAAAGCTGCTACCATCAGTGAAATATTCCACATTGGGCGGGGTCTTTGAGGGCCTGATCCCTCAAGTCTGGTCGGCTGGAGAACACCTCACCCATGGCTTGAATGCAGTCATGGTCTGGCTGGCCTGGCCCAAGAGGCAATAAGTTTGCAGAGTTCAGTGTCCACACTACCTCTAGGTGAATGCGTGGGTGCTTACATAGCATTCCCTGATATCTGACCATCCTGGTGTTGGTTAGCCAGTATTGCCCCTTGTATTCCATTAATGTCAATACTGAATGTGGTACTCGGACTGTCAATTCCTGTCCCATAGTTAACTTGTCAGCCTCAGACTAAGAGGACTGTGGCTGCTAGTACCCACAGGCAGGGGGGCCAGCCTCGGGCCACAGAGTCAAGTTGTTTGGAGAGATATGCCACCGGCTGATGCCATGATCCCAACCTCTGAGTCGGGACTCCCACTGCAATACCAGTGTGCTCATGGACATACAGAAAGAAGGACTTGGATAGGTCGGGGAGCCCCAAACCAGGTGCATTAGTAAGGTCTCGCTTTATTTCCTCGAAGGCCTTTTGCTGTAGTGATTCCCACATCAGGGGTTCCCTTTCTCCCCCTTTATAGCCTCGTAGGGGGTTTTGCCAGGACTGAGAAGTTAGGTATGCAGATCCTACAGAAACCTGCAGCCCGAGAAACTCTTGAACTTGGCGTCGGGTCGTTGGGGCCGGGATCAACAAATGGCCTGCTTTCTCTCTGGGCCAGGTTGACGCAGTCCCTGAGATAGGTGGAAGTGAAAATATTTAACCTTTTCCTGGCAGATCTGGGCCTTTTTTCTTGAGACCTTGTAACCGGTTTTCCATAGGAGGGTAAGGAGTTGCTGAGTCCCTTTTATGCAACCCCCGGGACCTCCCAGCCAACAGCAAGTCATCCACGTATTGAAGCAGGACAATCATATTGATCTGCTGGGAAGGGTTTTAAGTCAGAGGCTAATGCAGTGCCGAAAATGGTTGGGGAGTTTTTGAACCCCTGAGGCAACCTAGTCCAAGTTAATTGGCCTTTGTCATCATTTTTAGGATCCTCCAATTGGAAGGCAAAGATCGACTGGCTCTGGGGGGCCAGGCAAATACAGAAAAAGGCATTCTTAAGGTCCAAACGGGTAAAAAAGATAGCTTCAGCGGAAACGAGCCCCAAAAGTGTATAGGGGTTCGGAACCACTGGGTGTATGGTGACAGTTATGTGGTTTACTGTTCGCAGGTCCTGAATTGGCCAACAGTCATCTGTGCCCAGTTTTTGGACAGGTAAGAGGGGCATGTTCCAAGGCGACTGGCATGGCCGGAAAATCCCATACTTTAAAAGTCTCTCCAGGTGTTTCTGGATCCCGACCTGTGCCTTGCAAGGGATGAAGTATTGTCTCTGGCGGGTGGGTTCCCCCAGGCTTTAATTCTACAACCACAGGGGGTATGTTTCGTGCCAGTCCTGGTGGGTTATCCTCAGCCCACACCCCTGGGACCTTAAAAGGAAGCTCAGGCACAGTTGTGGGTTTTCCTTGAGACAAAAGATGCCATTCCTCCCCCTGGGGAATTGTGAGAGTCATAATCTTTGCTTCTGGTTTTCATAGGGTCAGCAGCCTGTCCCTGAGAGTTGAAAGTTATCTGGGCTTTCAGTTTCCCAATAGGTATGGCCATTAGAGCCACGGGGCAGTCGGGGAGGTACAGAATTCACGGATGACTTCATGGCCACCTAAACTGCATCGCCGAGGTAACAGGAAGGGACTGCGTGTCTGACTGCCTGTGACCCCATGATGGTGCTTGTCTCCGAGAGGGGGCCCACGGGTCGTGTCACTACTGAGTGTTCTGCTCCAATATCTACCATAAAGTCAATGGGTCGGCCCCCCACCTTATTCGGACATGGCTCCTGGGGGCCTAAAAAATAGAGCCCGGTCTGTCCTAGTCCTCTTCATAGTCCTCCAGGCGGCTAGCCCACAAATCATTTTTGGGGGCCCCATGAGACTGTGGGGCCAGTTAGTACCGGCCCTGGACCACATGGCCTCCTTTTTGTCTGCTTGGGATCTTGCTGAGCATTGTCTGGTCGCTGGGGGCACTCACTTTTCCAGTGGCCTCCTGACGAGGCAGAAAGCACACTGTTTCTATCCTAGTTTTGATTTAGGGCGAGAGCCTCCTCCGTGCCACTCCCCTTTCTGGCTTGGCCCTTTCCATGCAGGGCATTCTTCTGGGGGTATCTAGACTGCTCCACCAAGGCGGAAGCTAACAAGTCTGCCTGTTTTTGCATCTTTCGGCGTTCTTCCTTCCGTGCCACCTGGTCAGTTAACAAACACCTGGGTTGCTACTTCTAGCAACTGACTCATATTCATGCCAGTGAAACCTTCTAGTTTTTGCAGCTTGTGCTGAATGTCTCCCTGGGCCTGACCTACGAAAACTGCATTAGTCATCCGCTGGTCGGCGGGTGCTTCTGGATCAAAGGGAGTGTAGAGATGAAATGCCTCACATAGTCTCTCATAAAATTGGCTCGGGCTTTCCTCGGGCCCTCGGAGCACTTCTGGTGTTTTACTCATATTTATGGCCTTCCCCCCCGCCTTTCTTTATGCCATTTAGAAGGGTTTCTTGATATCATTCAGTCCTTGCAAGCCCTCCGTCTATACTTAAGTCATTTGGGTCCCATCTGGGGTCCTCTCCAGGGAAATGAGCCTGAGCGTAGGCCTGGGGGTCTAGTGTCCCAGTCGGGGCATTTTCCTCTAACCATTTTGCTGCCTGAGTAATTCGGAGACGCTCCTCTGTATTGACGAAGGTCAAAAGGAACTAGCGGCAGTCCATCTAGGTAGGTTCGTGGGTCTGAATTATGGACTGCCTGAGGTCAATCATAGCCTGAGGCTTCTCCGTGTAGGAGGGGGTATGATGCTTCCAAATCAGGAAAGCCGTGGTGGTAAAGGGTTGATACATAGAAATACGTTGGCCCCCTTGGATCTGGCCTTCCTGATCTTAATAACAGAAGGGTCCCCTGATTTCCCTCAGTGGGAGTAGGGCTCCCGGTGTGGCTGCAGGGAGGGCTGCCTCTGCTGGCCTGATGCTCGAGTCCCCGTTCAGGAGGCACTTGTGGAGGTAAGGCGGGCGGTTCGGGTGAGTCAGTCACCTTTGGGGAGGTCCGTGGTGCCAGGGCCTTGGGGCTGGGGACAGACTCGGGTGCGGTTTCTAGTTAGGGCTGCTGGGGGCACAGGGGCAGTGAGGGGTGCAGTGGGACATATGGAGGTGGAGTTTCTTCAGGTTCTTCCGACAGTATGGGCTTTTTAATTTCTGGCCGGTGGTGTTAGGAGGAAGCCGTGATGCGAGCCATCATTACCTTACAACTTTCTTCAATACCGACTTTTAGCCAAGGAGGCCGGGATAGGACCAGGTCTTGCCAAAAATCAATATAAGGAAGTTAGTCAGGGTGGCCTGGTCCCCTGCAATGACCTGAACACTCGACCAACTAGTTCCTGATCAAGTGAGCCCTCGGAGGCCCAGCCCACCCCAAACGACAGCCACTCAGTTTCACAGAATGTCCAGAGCTTTTCAGGAGTTAATTTCACCCATAATTTCCTGAATATCCCTTTCTGAAATTTCTCAACATACGGTCTAAGGGAGTCTGTTTACTCTGCTTTCCACCCATTTCCTCCCCCTAACAGATGACTTTCGCACACGAGGGGGGAAACAAAGAAAGGAGGGGGACTAGTTTGGAGAGGACGCACACCCGCTTTGTACGTTTCCGGCCGCTCTCCTCTCGGAGATATTTCAGGCGCCTCTTAGCATTGTGGGTTCAGTTTCAATCCCTGACCCAGATCAGACTCCCAAGGAAGTCTGACACTGCCTTCAGCCTTATGAGGTCACATGGAACCTCGGATCGGGACTCCACTCTTTCGGCCCTTGGATAGGTCGGAACCTTCCCGTGTCCGTCTCATTCACACACATTCAACACAACTCCAGCCCACCGCCCTACATTCAGTGCCTTAGAGTTGCAGCTTTGTTCCTCGTCCCTTGTGGAATTACTAGTGCAACTCTGGGAGGTGATCAGGCTCCCCTTCTGCCTCTTAGGGTAGGTTTACCAAAACAAACCCGGGTTCTTGCCAGTCAGATGGGTGGCGTTCCTCAAGCTGGTTCCCGGGCCTCAAGAGTTCTGTTAGCGCACGCGGGGCCCTTGCCCTGGCATGCAGGGATAGGCTAGTCCCCTTGGGATCAAGAGGTCCCTTAGTGCCAGGTGAGGTCGCTTCTCCGGCTCTCCAAGGCTCCTGCCCTGGTGGCAAAGGAGGTGGAAACGCACCGTCTCCGAATCCCGGGCAAGCCCCCATGCAGTCTTGCAGGATTCTCGCATAGAGAGTCGTGACACCAACGATTTTTATCCAGGAATCAATTTTTATTTGTGCCGACACCGCTCAGCTGGGTTCGTACCCAAAGAACTGAGCGGCCAGTATTACTTGGTATAGTTTTTTAAATACATTTTCCATTTCTTTGTCTCCCATATAAGGCAACACACATAAACATGTAGTCGGATTAAGTTGTCTTAGTTTACTGGAGGATGTAGGCACCTAGGCACATATCCAGGCGACCTTGAAGTTTCTCTCCTTTTTTTCTCTCTCCTTAGGGAGGGGTGTCTACCACAAGTTAAGAGTCTGACTTCCTCTCAGGTCATGATCTCATGGTTCCTAAGATCGAGCCCCACATCAGGCTCTATGATGACAGCTGGGAGGCTAGAACCTGCTCCAACTCTGTGTGTGTGTGTGTCTCTCTCTGCCCCTCCCTCGCTCATGCTCTGTCTTTCCCTTTTAAAAACAAATAAACTTTAAATATTAGAAAAATAAAAAAAAAAGAATGGTCAGGAATCTTTCCTTGAGCTGTACATTTTAAGTATTTATCATACTTTACTGTATTATAAGGGAAGAACCAAATGGAAAACAACACAACTGGCACAAAGGCAGTGTGTAAGCCCACAACCAGGAGCTCATGTGTTTCCTTTGACGTAGTGATGTGGTTACCTTGACGCAGCACAAAGCAGCACTGAGAGGGCCTGATGTCTCATGGGGAGTAAAATAAACCAGATGTTCAATGTGACACACCTAAAATATTTATAAAATTTGCAAGGTCAGAGGCAATACTTCAGTTGGGATCCTTCATGCCATATTCCTAATTATTTGAAATGTTTAATTCAACCACTAAACTGCTAAAACATGTTACATCTCTTTCCATGACAAATATACTTTCATAATGGCCTGAAAGTTCTGGTTTGGGGTTTGAATTCATAGACTGCTTTACCTTTTGAGCCTTCAGTGTGCGAAGAACTACCACCAACCTTCCAGGCCCATGGCCCTAGACCCAGGCCCATGGCCTAGACTAGGCCTCAGGCACTCATTCACCAGTCTTGCCTTCTCTTCCCACCCTGAGTTTTATCCCCACCTTTGAGGACTCATTTGTGTGTATGTGGACAACCTGGGCCAATCACTAACTGTTCCTCATGTACTGCCCCGCTCCCGCCATAGCCACCTGGAAGTACATACGTCAACAACGCTGTTAGACCACAAGAGGACAGCCTCAACAAAGGGCATGCTCGTGCTGGAAGCAGGCTTGGGTCCATTTGGATGAGGAGTTCAGGTGTCCCAGGTATCTCAAAGATGATATGAAGGAGGCTAGGACACTGAGTATGCATATATTCCTCTGGTTTCAAGACTGGGCGTTTGGCCCCTGGGAAGAACATATCGGGAAGAGAACCAAAGGGAGTTCTTCAAAGCATGAAGTTCAGGAGACGGGCCTCTCTTGATAGGGTCTGAGAAAAATGATGTGTTTAATAAACGGTACACCACGAACTGAACAATCAGAATAAAATGAGGGCCTTCAAATCGCACTACATGGCTGCTTGTTTATTTGCCCCAGCCTTTCCAATTCCATAAGGCTGAGAAAGAGCACTGTACTTTCTCTCCCCATGTAGTTCTAGTCATAAGAACACGACAACGTGATAGTACATGTTAAACTGCCAGCGCTGGTGAAAAGAAACGATTTTGGATGCATTACATTTACTTCACTTTAATAAACATTAATCGAGCATCTGTGAAGGTGGAGAACGGAGTGCTTGCTATTAGGGGAAGGAAGAATAACCCTTCTAAGTTTGTTGGTGTACCTGAGTGGCTCAGTCCATTGAGTGTCCAACTCTTGAATTCAGCTCAGGTCATGATCCCAGGTTCAGGGATCCAACGCTGAGCGTGGGCCTGCTTAAGGTTCTCCCCCTCTCCCCGGGGCACCTGGGTGACTCGGTTGAGTGTCTGACTTTGGCTCACATCATGATCTTGCCGTTGGTGAGTTCGAGCCCCACATGGGACTTGCTGCTGTCAACTTGTCAGTGCAGAGCCCACTTAGGTTCCTCTCTCCCCCTCCCTCTGCCCCTCCCCTGCTTGTGCTCTCCCCAAAACAAATAAATAAATCTTAAAAAAAGATTCTACCTCTCTCTTTGTCCCTTTCCCCAACTCGAGCTCTCTCTCAAGTAAAAAACGAACCTTCTAAGTTTGTGAATATTCAGGATTTCACCAACCATACAAAGAGGGTCGAAAGGGTGGAGCAGTAAATACACATGTATAGATGATTGCAACATTAGTTAGGACGCGAGATGTGCTACCACCGAATATGAAAGAAAGAAATATTGATGGAAAGTACAAACACCTAGGCAGCTTTACCCAAATGTAGGAACGGGATCTTCTCTCATCAAACCTCCGGCCTTTCTCTGATCCTCCAACTCTGGTAACTAAGACTTCATTTTCCTTAAACAGCTTCCAGGTAACAGCCCATTTTCTCCCTTTCCTCTTTTGATTCATTGTCATTTTTATTAGGAAATATTTCAGATGTACAGAGTCTATGCTAAACAACACTACATGCATTTACCCACCAGCCCACTTAAGCAATACATTACAAATACAGTTGAATCCCACTGTGTACCTGTAGTGGGTTAAACTGCATCTTCCAAAAAGAAATTTCCAAGTCCTAATATCTGGTCTTTGTAAATGTGACCTTATTTGCAAAGGGGGTCTTTGCAAAGATAAGTAGGATAAGGGACACAAGATGAGATCATCTTGGATTAAGGGTGAGACTAAACCCAATGATTAATGTGAGTGTAAGAGAAAGGAGAGGGAGGATTGAGTTGCAGACACACAGGGAAGGTCATATGAAAACGGAGGCAGAGATTGGAGTGACGGTGTCACGAGCCAAGGAATCCCAGGAATCACCAGAATCTGGAAGAGGCAAGGGGTATTCTCTCCTGGACCTTCAAAGGAAGTATGGCTGGCTGTGTCCTCAATCTGATTTCACCCGAAATCAGAACTTCAGAACTAGAGAACTGCCAGAATCAGCCCCCAGAGTGTGAGGGTACAGGTTTCTGTCTGAAGCCCCCCACTCTGTGTAATTTGTTACGACAGAAGGAGAAAACTAAGACGGCCCCTCCCCATTTGAATTCTCCTCTCTCCCTCTACACGATACATAACCGCTATCTTAAAAGGCCTCTCTGCATGCTACATATGCGCACGCATTGCTCCAATTACCACATATATATGTATCCATAATAAATGCTTGTTTTGCATGTTTTGAAAATTCATGCATATAGTGTCATAATGTTTCTATCCTTCTGCAATGAGCTTGTTACCTTACCCATTATTTTGAAATACCACCACCCAAAGTTTGTCCTTCCAGGAGGTCTTTCTCTGTGTCCAGGCCCTTAAGGATTCCAGTCTCATCCCCAGCTCAGTCCTTACCGTCTACCCGAAACATCCTCACATCAGGGAATTAATGCTGCTCCTACCATAGATGAAGCCTTGAGGTTTCCCCCATTCACTGCTTGATACGTGTGGTTCTCAAACGTTACTGAGATTCAGTATCACCTGGGTGGACTTGCAACCCTAGGACTGCTGGCCCAGCATCAGGATTACCAACTCAGTAGGTATGGAGTGGGGCCTGAGGATCTGCATTTCTAAAACT
The DNA here is from genome assembly GCA_030068075.1 of Paguma larvata. Lineage (NCBI taxonomy): Eukaryota > Metazoa > Chordata > Mammalia > Carnivora > Viverridae > Paguma > Paguma larvata. The sequence continues at coordinate 11,036 of JAINVK010000278.1, forward strand.
CTGTTCCCAAGTGAGGCTGATGTTGCTGGTCCACATCAGCCCAGTACAACCCAGCACCATCCGGTCTCTAGGTAGCTAGGTCATCCATCAGGTATTTCAAAAACATGCAGTAGGGACAGTCTTCATCCTTCTTTATATAAATTGTTTATGTTCTTTTAATTAATTGGAGGATGCGATAAAAGAACTTAAAACAAGCTTACCAAATGGTCCCAAAGTGATTTCCTTTCAATAATAGTAAGGTGGGGCAAAAAACAAAAAAGATACAAAGATAGATCTGAGTAAGTGTTCTATATCTAAAACTCTGCATCTTATTCATTTTAAACGAACTTTATTTTTAAGTTGAACAAATGTTGTCACATGTCTCAAAGATGTAAAAAAAAAGTGATACCACTTTTTGGGTGATGAACACTGGAACAAAACCACTGGTGACAAAATTTTCCACAGACAACTTAAAGTCAGAAAATCTCAATTCAATGTAGAACAAACTCATCGCGGCTTCCTTCGTTCATGTCTTTCTATGCCTTCGAACTGTAGAAGAAGTAAGAGACAATTAATAATGGAACTTGATTTAAATGCACTAGTGGCTTTCTAAGTCTAAGAATAGGCAATCCTATGCACGTCTGTGCTAACAGGGGAAAACATGTTTTCCTCCTGTAACCCAGACACCTGGGTATCAGGGTGCTCTTGCACAATCCGATGTCCTCAATTCTGTCCACACTATTTCCCAAGCACAAAAAAGGCTTGTCGTGTTTTGTTTTGAGAGAACATGCTGGTATTTAGACATTTCTTTCCATTTGAAAAGACTCTTCTCTATCCATAAACTATACTCTCTTCACCTCCTAAGTTCCAATATCTGTAAACGGAGAAAGAAACGCCGAGAACAAAATATGCTGAATGTAGATGAACTTACTTATCAATCCAGTGATAAACAGTAATCTTACCATGACTATTGGTTTTCTTTTCATTGTCCCCTAAAATATAAAAATTTACAAGGGAATAAATGGTTAGGTAAAATCGTTAAACGTGGTCCTAAATAAAATTCTTACGATACCTGTGTACATAGTCCCATTCTCAAAAGAATTCCCTCCTTGGGGTGCCTGAGTGGCTCAGTTTGGTGATGGACCCACTCTTGATTTTGGCTCAGGTTATGATCCCAGGGTCGTGAGAGTGAGCCCCAAGTCAGGCTCTGCACTGAGCTTGGAGCCTGCTTAAGATTCTCTCCCTCTCTCTTCCCCTCTGTCCCTCTCCCTCACTAATGCTTCCCTCAAAAATAAAAGTAATTTTAAAAAAAGAATTGGGGGCGCCTGGGTGGCTCAGTCGGTTGAGCGTCCGACTTCGGCTCAGGTCATGATCTTGCGGTCTGTGAGTTCGAGCCCCGCGTCGGGCTCTGTGCTGACAGCTCAGAGCCTGGAGCCTCTCTCTGCCCCTTCCCCACTCATGCTCTGTCTCTCTCTGCCTCGAAAATAAATAAACATTAAAAAAAAAAAATTTTTAAAAAAAGAATTGTCTCCTAGTTAGTATAAGAGAACTTATTTCTCTGACTAAATGACGAAGGCCCAGCTAGAGTTCATTCAAGTCCCATTAGCCTCTTGTTCTGGTAACCGGGCTCTAAACAAACGTTGGTCTCTGCCACCAGGGCTGACACTTTTCTCACTCGTAGAAGACTTACAGCTATAACTGAAAGGTCTTGTAACTGTGGATTAAGTACATTGCCGAATATGCTACATTCCATAACAGTACGCATCAATAACATGACACTGGCTCCAAGAACTACGTTTTTGACATTGAATTTTGCTATTCACTTTGTTGGGGAAATTTAGAACGTAACTGATGTATGTGAGGCATGGCTGGGTGACACACAAAGCTGCACACAGATACTACCTGGGTTCTCAGGGATTGCTCTCTTCTGGGTCCAGGTCTTTTTCAGGTCCTCGTTCAGGTTCTTCATTTCTGATCGCTTCTACTTTCTTTTCCTCACCTCCAGCTTCTTGGACCTCATTATCAGAGCTTTCGTATTCATATCCACGGGCTTCATTAGTGAAGAATAATACGGACTTCGGGACCAGAACTTCACGGAAAAAGTAGCCCAATTTGTAATCGGTGGCCACATCCAGCACTCTGCTGTTGGGATAATCAGGAGGATAGAAGTAGGTGAAGAAAGAACAGCTGGGCATCTTCCTAGTGGTTGGTACACTTGTGCGGCCCTCACATTGCCGCAGCTTGGTAGTTTTCACGGTGACATTTTTCCCCTCTTTCCAGTAGATCTCACACCCTGTGCTGCTGATAATTTCTGGCCCTTTGGAGAAGAAGGGATTGGAATCATCTGGGTCAGATCGCATTCGGTATGTTTTCGTCAGGACTTTGTTGAAAAAGTATTCGTTTGACTTAAAGATAAATTCTATGGTGAAGCTCATTGGTTCCTCGACTGCCGAAAATTTAACTTTTACATCTTCCAAGTGCTGTAGTACACACTCATCATTTCTTCGGATCATCCTACCAAGCACCTTCGCATTTTTAAAGGCCGTCAACCAAAAGTGAGGGATGCCATTTGCTTGCCCTTTTCCTGCAGGCTCTCTTTCCATTTCCCCCACCACACCTTCCTGAACACCTTCTTGCCACTGACATTCTCCTTCTGTGGGCTCATGGATTGCATTGATGATCTCCGATCTCTTATCAAACAGAGGTTGGTAGAAGGCAGCGTACTTTTTCTCAAGATGGTGAAGATCTTTATAGAACTGAGCTTCGACTCGCGCATATTGGGCCTGAAGGTTTTTGAGAGCTTTGACCCGCTGCTTCACTGCTAAAGGCAAGTGCTGAGCACCACCTGCCTTTGAGCTACGTGCCCCGAGGGGGGCTGCCAGGGCCCGAGGGCTTGACGGCCACTCGCCAACCTGGACCTTGGCGGGTGCACAGGCACCCTCCTCCCAGGACTCGGAGGCACCACCCGGGGCCTCGTTCTCTTTGCCCTGGGCCTCTGCTGCAGGTTCCCCCGCCTTTTGGGATGCAGCCCGCGCTTTTGGCTCCCGCGGCCCCAGGGGCGAGGTGCCCTCGGCCAGGGACTCACCCAACTGGACCTCTGCTTCCTCTCTCGGGTTCTCCAGATCCTGGGGTGCTGGTCCTTCTCGTGGGTCTTCCACCTGTGGAGGTGCTGGTCCCTCTTCAGGGTGCTGGGACTCCCGCGAGCGGCGGCTGGCCACCACGCGGCCTTCGTGGGGCCTGACCAGGACGTGGTCGTTATCACGGATACGGTGTAGAAGAAAATGGATCAGAGGCCTGAAGAGAGTCCGAAACTGCGCCATGGGGGCCACAGGAGCACCTGCAGGGGGGACTTGTGGGCCCTCTTGATAATTGCTGTCTTCCTCCTCTTCAGTCTCTTCCGTGTCTTCCTCCTCATTGTCTTCCTCATTTTCGTCCTGCTCTTGTGACTCATATTCAGACCCCTCCTCATTCTCAAACTCATATTCGAAATCCTGCAAGGAGTCATCCTCATCCCCGAACTCGAACTCAAACTCGAACTCCTCTTCCTCATCTTCCTCTTCGTCTTCTTCCTCTTCCCCCTCATCCTCCTCTTCCAGTGGCTTTACAACCAAGCTCTCTTCTGCGGCCCTGGGTGGCCCCCTGCCCATCCTCCTCTTCAGGAAGGGTTCTGGAAACCTCTCCGGGAGGCACGAAGGCCGCACCCTCCTCGACTCCGCCCTTCCCTTCTGAAGGCGACTCCCGGACCCCGAGGGATCTGGGGTCCGGGCCTGTCCCATCACCGGCTCTGTCCTGGCCACCTAGGACCAGATTTTGTTCCTCTGTGGCAGACATGGCCGGAGGGACTCGCCAGTCAGTACCTCAGCTGGACCTTTGCCTGGACTGCAGCGAGAACTCCGGTGAAAATGGCGTCCGCTGAAACGACTGCCCTCAAGGGGAGGCTGTTGGCAGCAGGGCCCGTTCCAAGGTGGTGGGGGTGGCAGAGAAGACGGCTTCAGAGGACACAACAGTCTGTGAAGGTGCCTGTGGAAGCGCCACGACAGGAAGGGCGGACCGGCAGCCCAAGGAGCGGCCTAGCCAGACCGCTCCTCGGGTGGGAGTGCACAATGGGGGGGGTAGTTTCCGTTGGGATGGTGACGGGGGGCGGGACTTGGAAGCGTCAACAAAGGGCCACTCCCCCCCCCCCCCGCCGTCGTCAGCTTGACGCTCATTTGCTGAGAAGCGATGACTGACATGCCCAGCGTCCAATGAGTAATCAAGGTCCTCCGCTTCCTTCAAGGGTCTAGAGTACTTTTTGGATTACTTTTTAAACCCACACAAGTCCTTACCTTTATATCCTACTAAGGAGACAATTCGTTTTCTAGATAAGAGAAGTCATTGGACAGGGAAACTAATTTCTTTTCGAATTTTTTCCTGGGGTTGGTTAATGACAATAGAGACCACTTTTTTTTATGTGGGTAAATAAATAGCAGGAATGGTAAAATCCTCCTATAAGAGAGAGAGAAAGAATTTGGATAATTTGACATCATTAATACTATTTCAGTAACAATTAGGAAAATCAGAATGGAGAGTGGAAAACAGTTCAAAATGTGTTAACAAAATAGGAGCTAGAATATACGTTGCCAAATTCACATTGAACTTCAAAGGAATAAATAAAATGGGATGGTTATTTCTCTGAAGATAACCATGGTAGATACTGAAAACGGAATTCTTCCTCCCATGATTTCTGAGCAAACAGTCTAAGAGTTACTGTTGCATTCAGCCCCACCAAGCCAAAAACTCAAGTGTAAATAATTCATAAACATATGGAGAATAATTTTAAAATGTAAAATGATTTTAAATGCAAATAGTTTTGTAATAAAAAGCATATTAAATTATTTTTAAAACTCTTATATTTGAAAACAATTATTGATACATCTTCTTTATCAGTCCAACCAAATATCAATGTTGAATAAAAGTCTTGAGAATGGACATCCTTGTATTATTTGTGATTGTAGAGGAAAACTCTCAGTTTTTCCCCAATTGAATATGATGTTAGGTATTAGAGTTTCATATATGAGCTTTATTGTATTGAGGTATGTTCCTCTAAGCCTAGCATTTTTTCCCTGAATGGATGCTGTATTTTGTCAAATGCTTTTTCTATGTCCATTGAAATGATCATATGGTTCTTATACTTTCTTGTATTAATGTGATGTATCATGTTAATTGATTTGCATATATCAAGCCACTCTTGCATCCTGGAAATAAATCCCACTTGATCATGGTGAATGATTTTCTTTTTTGATGTATCATTGGATTCAGTTTGCTAGTACATTTTTCAATGTTTATTTTTGAGAGAGAGAGAGAGGGACAGAGTGTGAGCAGGGGAGGGGCAGAGAGAGTTGCTGGCCTAGAACCTGAAGCAGGCTCCAGGCTCTGAGCTGTTCGCACAGAGTCCAATGCAGAGCTTGAACCCCAAAACCATGAGATCATGACCTGAGCTGAAGCTGGACGCTTAACTGATTAACAGGTGTCCCCAGTTTGCTAGTATATTATTGAGAATTTTTGCATCCATGTTCATCAGGGATATTGGTGTGTGTTTTCATTTTTAGTGGAGTCTTTATCTGATTTAGATATCAGGATAATGCTGACTTCACAGAATGAGTTTGGAAGTTTTCCTTCTTCTTATATGATTTGGAATCTAGATGTTTGGTAGAATAAATCTGTGAAACCATCTGGTCCTGAACTTTTGTTCTTTGGGAATTGTTTGGTTACTGATTTGATTTCTTTTCTTTTTTTCTTTTTTTGAGAAAGAAAGAGAGCGCATTCACGAGTGTGGGGGAGGGGCAGAGGGAGAGGGAGAATGAGAGAATCCCAAGCAGACTCTGGACTGTCAGGCAGGAGCCCTATGTGGTCCTCCAACTCATGAACTGTGAGATGACCTGAGCTGAAATCAAGAGTCAGACACTTAACCGACTCAGTCACTCAGGTACCACCTGGTTCAATTTCTTAACTGGTTATAGGTCTAGGTAAGTTTTCTATTTCTTCCTATCCAGTGTTGGTAAGTTATATGTTTCTTGGAATTTATCTATTTCTTCTAGGTTGTCCAATATTTTGGCTTATAGTTTTTCATTATATTCTCTTATAATTGTTTTTCTGTGGTGTTGGTTGTTCTTCCTCCTCTCTCATTTGTGATTTTATTTATTTGGATCCTTTCTGTTTTCTTTTTGATAAGGCTGGCTTGTGGTTTATCAATTTTATTAATTTTTTGCAAAGAACCCCACCTGATTTCTTTGTTCATTTTCCCCTTTAGTTTCTATATTATTTATTTCTTCTTTAATCTTTATTATTTCTTTCTTTCTGCTGGATTTAGACATATTTTGTTGTTGTTATCCTGGCTCCTTTAGGTGTAAGATTAGATTGCTTATTTGAGGCTTTTCTTTCTTCTTGATGTAGGCCTGTATTTTTATATACTTCCCTCTTAGGATGACTTTTGCTGTATTCCAAAGTTTTAAGAACATTGCGTTTTCACTTTCATTTGTTTCTATGTATATTTTATTTCTTCTGTGATTTTCTGGTTGACTCATTCATTGTTTAGTAGTATGTTGTTTAACTTCCATGTATTTGTGGTCTTTTCAATTTTTTTCTTGTTGACTTCTAGTTTTATAGTGTTGTGGTCAGAAAAGTTGCATGGTATGATTTCAATATTTTTGCATCTGTTGAGGTCTATTTTGTGACCTAATATGTAATGTTTTCTGAAAAATGTTCCATGTGCACTTGAAAAGAATGTGTATTCTCTTGTTTTAGGAAGAAATATTCTGAATATATCCATCTGGTTAAGTCCATCTGGTCTAGTGTGTCATTCAAAGCCATTGTTTCCTTGTTTATTTTCTGTTTAGATGATCTGTCCATTGATGTAAGTTTAGTGTTAAAGTCCCCCACTATTATTATTATCATCAATTAATTCCTATATGTTGGTTATTAATTATTTTATAAATTTTAGATGTTTACATGTAGGTACATAAATATTTACAACTGTTATATCTTGTTGGTTTGTATACTTTATTATGATATAGTGCCCTTCTTTGTCTCTTGTTACAGTCTTTGTTTTAAAGTCTAGTTTATCTGATAAGCTAAACTGGCTTTCTTGTGACATCCATTTGCATAATAGATGTTTCTCTGTCCCCTCACTTTCAACCTGAATGTGCCTTTAGGTCTAAAATTAGTCTCTTGTAGGCAGCATACAGATGAGTCTTGCTTTTTAAAAATCTATTCTGACACCCTATGGGTTTTTTTTTTTTTGGATAGTTTAATCCATTTACATTCAAAGTAATTATTGATAGTTATGCATTTAGTTCCATTTTATTACTTGCTTTGTCATTGTTTTTGGAGGTGTCTCTGATCATTTCTTCTCTTTGTCACTTTTGGTCTCTCCTTTGTACTCAAAGTGTCCCCTTTAATATTTCATGCAGGACTGGTTTAGTGGTCACAAACTCCTTTAATGGTTTTGTTTGTCTTGGAAACTTTTTATCTCTCCTTCTACTCTGACGATAGCCTTGCTGGATAGAGTATTCTTTTCTTTTTTTTTAATTTTTTATTTTTTAACCTTTATTTATTTTCTAGAGACACAGAGACAGAGTGTGAGCAGGAGAAGGGCAGAGAGAGAGGGAGACACAGAATCTGAAGCAGGCTCCAGGCTCTGAGCCATCAGCACAGAGCCCGATGCGGGGCCCGAACTCACAGACAGTGAGATCATGACCTGAGCCGAAGTCGGCCACTCAACCGACTGAGCCACCCAGGCGCCCCTGGATAGAGTATTCTTGACTGCTGATTTTTCCCATTCAGCACCTTTAATATATCATGCCACTCTCTTTTGGTTTGCCAAGGTTCTGTTGAGAAATCTCCAACTAGCCTTATGGGTCTTCCCTTGTTAGTTAAGCACTTCTTTATTCTTACTGCTTTTGAGATTTTTTCTTTATCACTATATTTTACAAAATTAATTCCATTTTTAGTATATGTGCTGCCAAAGCGAGCACTAATTCCAATATGTTTTAGTGTTGGCCTGCTTTTTTTTTTTTTTTTTTTTTTTGATGGGCATTCTATGTGCCTCCTGAATTTGGTTGTCTATTTCTTTTCCCAGAATAAGGAGATTTTCAGCTATTATTTCTTCAAATATTTTCTGCTCCCTTTACTCCCTCTTTTTCTTCCGAGGCTCCTATAATACCAATGTTATTATGTTTAATGGAGTCACTGAGTTCCCTAAGTGTATTCTTCCATTGCCTAGTTTTTCTTTCTCTGTTTTGTTCAACTTTCTTATTTTCCATTATTTTGTCCTCTAGGTAACTAATTCATTCCTCTGCTTCTTCCAGCCTGCTCTTCATTGCATAAACCCTGTTCCCAATCTCATTTATTGCATTCTTTATCTCTGATAGATTCTTCTTTAACTCTTTTATCTCTGTGGTAGGTGTTTCACTGATGTTTTCTGTTTTTTTCTCAAGCCAATGGGTATCTTTAGGAATGTTGCTTCAAATTCTCCATCAGGCATGTTACTTAGACCTGTTTCACTTATATCTCTGCTCATGGCCTTATCTTGTTCTTTTGTTTGGGATAAATTCCTCCATCTTTGCATTTCGTCCACATCTCTGCCTTCTTCTCTGTGTTAGAAAAGCCAGTTATATCTCCTGCTTCTGAAAGTAATGTCTTTAGGAAGAAGAGATCATATAGTGCCCAGGGGTTGGTGCTTCAGGGTGTGTCTTCATTGTGTGTTGTGTGCACTCTGCTGTTGTGTTTTGGTTTCTCTATGCTTCAGGACAGTCATCTACAGAGGCTTCCCCCTGCCTTCTGTGGGCAGTGTTTGGTCCCAGGTCTGAATGTGGTGAGTTTTAAGTAGTAGTGGTCTGGTCTACTTGTGAAATGAGACCTGGCACCAATTCTACCAGAACTTATCCTGCCAAGCTAGCTGGTTAGGAGATGTGTTGGTGGCACATCCCCTAGTTGTCTGGGGGAGGTGCCCACCATACTGGGGCTGAGGCAAGCTTGTCTGAGAAAAGCAGTGCTGCCAGAATGCAGAGAAGTGGTACCTTGTGGAAGCAAGTTAGGCAACCACTGTCAACTCTGCACTGCTTCTTGCAGGTGGCTTTGTGTTTATGCTGAGGGGCAGGTGAGAGAAATGGCAGCAGCCAGCTCCTTTGTTCCCAGAGAGTTGTCTCCCTGAACACTGCCTCTCAGAGATGTGCTCTGAGAAGAGCCACTAATATACCTACTGTGTGCCCCCAGGTGTTCTCCAAATTTCTGTTTCCACAGTCTGCCCCCAGGTTATTTGTCTGCATTCTTTCCAGGAGCAGTGCAAGGCCCTCTGGGCACTATCCCTATCAAACCCCACTTTAAAACTCTAGGCTTTAAACCCCACTGGTTGCAGGAACTCACAAAATTCATCCCCTCTCATTTTCCAAGCCAATGGCTTTTGGGAAACATTATTTTGTGTTTCCCTGTATGCACCTCTGTCTCTCACCATTCTCTATGACCATAGCTCCCTTCCATCTAAAGCACCCAGCATCTATTTCTCCACATTTCTTAATTTCTTTGATGAGGACTCTTCTCTCCTTTTAGTTGTGGAGTTTGTTCTGCCAGTCTTCAGGTCAATTTCTGGAGTATTTAGAATGATTCTATAGTTATCTTACTGTGTTTGTTGGATGAGATGAGCCTAGGGTCCTCCTCCCTCACTACTATCTTCCTCTCTCCTCTGTTCTATTTTTAATTTTTTGAGGATCCTCCATAGTGTTTTCCTCAGTGGCTGCACCGATTTACATTGCCACCAACAGTTCAAGAATGTCCCATGTTCTCCACATCTTTGCCAACACTTGTTCTTGTGTTTTTTATTTTAGCCATTCTAAAAGGTTTGAGGTGATATCTAATTGTGTTTTGTTCTTAATTTTTTTGACATTTATTTATTTTTGAGAGACAGAGAGTGACAGAGCACAACTGGGTGAGGGGCAGAGAGAGAGAGGGAGACACAGAATCCGAAGCAGGCTCTGGGCCCCAAGCTGTCAGCACAGTGCAATCCAGTGCAGAGATTGAACCCATGAGTTGTGAGATCCTGACCTGAGTCAAAGTCTGATGTTTGACTGAGCAGTCAGGCACCCCTCATTGTGATTTTGATTTGCATTTCCCTTATGATGAGTGATATATATATTTTTAATTATTTTCTTATTTTTTAATTTACATCCAACTTAGCATATAGTGCAATAATGATTTCAGGAATAGTTTCCAGTGCTTCATCCCCTATGTATAACACCCAGTGCTCATCCCAAGTGTCTTCCTTAATGCCCTTTACCCCTTTAGCTCACCCCCTTACCTACAACCCCTCAAGCAACCCTCCATTTGTTCTCTATATTTAAGAGTCTTTTATGTTTTGTATCCCTCCCTGTTTTTACATTATTTTTTGCTTCCCTTGCTTTATGTTCATCTGTTTTGTATCTTAAATTTCACATATGAGTAAAGTCATATGATATTTGTCTTTCTCTGACTAATTTTGCTTAGCATAAGACCCTCTAGTTTCATCCATATTGTTGCAAATGGCAAGATTACATTATTTTTGATTGCTGAGTAATACTCCATTATATATATCTATACTACATCTTTATCCATTCATCTGTTGATGGTCATTTGGGCTTTTTCTATACTTTGGCTATTGTCAATAGCACTGCTATAAACATTGGGGTGCATGGGCCCCTTTGGAAGAGCACTCCTGTATCCTTTGGATAAATACCTAGTAGTGCAATTGCTGAGTGATATCGAGCATCTTTTTATGTGTCTGTTGACAACCTGGATGTCTTATTTGGAAAAATTTCTCTTCATGTCTTCTGCCCATTTTTTACTGGATGTGTTTTTTGAATTGTGTGAGTTATTTATATATTTTATGTATTAACCCTTTATTGGATATGTCATTTGTTAATATCTTATCCCATTTAGTAGGTTTTCTTTTAGTATTTTTGATTGTTTTCCTTGGCTGTGCAGAAGCATTTTATTTTGATGTAGTCCCAATAGTTTATTTTTGCTTTTGTTTTCTTTTTGCCTCAGGAGACATATATAGACAAATGTTGCTATGGTCAATGTCAGAGAAATTACTGCCATTGCTCTCTGTTATTATTTTTATTGTTTCAGGTCTTAAATTTAGGTCCCTAATACATTATGAGTTTATTTTTGTGTATGGTTTAAGAAAGTGGTCTCCTTTCAATCTTTTGCATGTAGATGTCCAGTTTACCCAACAGCATTTGTTGAAGATACTAGTTTTTTTCCATTGTATATTCATACTTGCTTTGTTGAAGCTTAATTCAGCATATAAATGTGTGTTTATTTTGGGGCTCTCTATTCTGTTCTATCAATCTGTGTGTCTATTTTGTTCCGGTACCATAGTGTTTTGATAACTAAAGCTTAGTAGTGTGACTTGAAACCTGGAATTATGATACTTTCAGCTTTGTTTTTCTTTCTACTGATTGCTTTGGCTATTTGGGTTCTCTTGTGGTTCCATACAAATTTTAGGATTGTGTGTTCTACTTCTGTGAAAAATGCAGTTGGAATGTTGATAAGAATTGCATTAAATATTTAGTTTGCTTTGGATAGTATGGAATTTTTAACAATATTGGTTCTTCTGATCCATAATCATGGAATATCTTTCCATTTGTTATGTCATCTTCAATTCTTTCATCACTGTTTTATAATTTTCAGAGTACAGGTCTTTCACCTCCTTAGTTAAGTTTATTCCTAGGTATTTTATTGTTTTTGCTGTAAATGTAAATCAGATTGTTTTCTTAATTTCTCCTTCTGCTGCTTCATATTAGTGAATAGAAATTCAACAGATTTCTGTACATTTATTATTTTTTAATCCTGCAACCACACTGAATTTATTTATCAGTTCTAGTAGTATTTTGATGGTGCCTTCAGAATGTGCTATATATAGTATGTCATCTGTAAGTAGTGAAAGTTTTACTTCATGACCAATTGGGATGCCTCTTATTTCTTTTTGCTGCCCAATAGTTGTGTGTGAGACTACCAGTACTATGTTGAATAATAGTTGTGTGAGTGGACATCCGAGTGGACATCCTTGTATTGTTTCTGACATTAGGGGAAAACCCTCCACTTTTCACCATTAAGTTTGATGTTAGCTGTACATTTTTCACATATGGTCTTTATTATTTTGAGATATGTTCACTCTAAATCTACTTTATTGAGAGTTTTTTTTTTATCACGAATAGATGTACTTTTTCAAATGTATTTTACAAATCTATTGAAATAATCTTATGACCTTTATTCTTTCTCTTGTTGATGTGATGTATTGATTGGAAAATATTTAACCACTCTTGCATCCTGAAAATGAGTCCCACTTGATTGTGGTGAATGATAGTTTAAGTATGTTATTGGATTCAGTTGGACAATATTTGGCTGAGGATTTTTGAATATATATTCATTAGATATATTGGCTTGTAGGTCCCATTTTAGTAGTGTCTTCATGTGATTTTGGTATCAGGATAATCCTGGCCTCATAGAATAATTTTTTGGAATAGTTTGAGAAGAATAGGCATTAACTCCTTTTTAAATGTTTCGCAGAAATCACCTGTCCAGCCATCCGATCTTGGATTTTTTTTTTTTTTTGGTTATTATTTGATTACTGATTCAATTTCTGAATATAACCATTAAGTTCACGTGGTTCAATGTGTCATTCAAAGCCATTGTTTCATTGTTTATTTTCTGTTTAGATGATCTGTGCATTGATTTAAGTTTGGTGTTCATAGTCTGTTCACATTTTTATTTTTTCCTTCATCAATTAGGGTAGGTAATATGCTTCTAAGAATTTATCCATTTCTTCTAGGTTGTCCAATTTATTGGTGTATAATTTTTCATAATCTCACTTTTTTTTTGTATTTTTGTGGTGTTAGTTATTTCTCCTCTTTCGTTTGTGATTTTGTTTGAGTCCTCTCAGGTTTTTTTTTTTTTTTTTTTGTACGTGTAGCTAGAGGTTTGTCAATTTTGTTGATCTTTTCAAAGACCAGCTTCTAGGGGTGCCTGGGTGGCTCAGTTGTTTAAGCGTCCAACTTGGGCTCAGGCCACGATCTCATAGTTCGTGGGTTTGAGCCTTATGTCGGGCTCTGTGCTGACAGCTCGGAGCCTAGAGTCTGCTTTCAATTCTGTCTCCCTCTCTGTCTGCCCCTCCCCGGCTCACACTCTGTCTCCTTCTCTCTTTAAACATTAGAGATTGGAGGGAGGGGCCAACATGGCGGAGAAGTAAGAGGACCCACTGCTCTCCGGTGTCTTTTAAACTAAGAAGGACTGAAACCTAGGGAATCTCAATCCCAGAGATCTGCAGGAAGACAAGTTGGAGACTACAGGGAAGAGAACGCGAAATCCAGAAAATCCTGGGAGACTGAAGAGAACTAGGAAATAAACCAATACACGCATAGCCAAAATGATGAAACAGAAGAACTCCTCTCAAAGGACTGTACAGGAAATAGTGACAGCACAAGAAATGATGAAAGCAGATATAAGCAACTTAACAGAACAAGAATATAGAATGATAAACATAACAATACTCGCTGGGCTTGAAAAAAGCATAGAAGAAAGCAGGGGGACCCTCGAGGCAGAGATCAAGGTCCTAAAAAACAGTCTAGAGGAATTAAAAAATGCTTTAAATGAGGTGCAAAACAAATTGGAGGCAACGACAGCGTGGATTGAGGAGACAGAAGAGAGAATAGGGGAATTAGAAGATAAAATTACATAAAAGGAGGAAGCAGAGAAAAAGAGAGAGAAACTGATTCAGGAACAGGAAAGGAGAATTCGAGAGCTGAGCGATGCAATCAAATGGAATAATATCCGTATTATATGAATTCCAGAGGAAGAAGAGAGAAAGGAGTCGAAGGAGTACTTGAAAGAATCATCACTGAGAACTTCCCCAACATGAAGGAAATGGGCATTGAACTCCAAGAGGAACAGAGAACTCCCCTCAGACGTAACCCAAATAGACCCTCAGCACGACACATCAGGGAGAAGCTGGGAAAATACAAAGACAAAGAGAGAATTCTGAAAGAAGCTAGGGATAAACGGGCCTTGACTTACAAAGGCAGACACATTAGGGTAGTAGCCGACTTATCTCCAGAAACTTGGCAAGCCAGAAAGGAATGGCAGGAAATCTTCAATGTGATGAACAGGAAGGATATACAACCAAGAATCCTTTCCCCGGCCAGCCTGTCATTCAAAATGGATGGAGAGATAAAGGTCTTCCCAAACAAACAAAAACTGAAGGAATTCATCACAAATAAACGAATCTTACAAGAGATCCTGAGGGGAACTCTATGAAGGAAAGGTTGCAAGGAACACAGAGCACCAGAGACATCCTTACAAGCATGAAACCTACAGACAACACCTTGACTCTTAACCCATATTTTTCAATATTAACACTGAATATAAATGGACTAAACGCTCCAATTAAAAGACACGGGGTAACAGAATGAATTAAAAAACAAGACCCATCTATCTTCTGTCTTCAAGAGACCCATTTTAGACCTGAGGACACCTTCAGATTGAAAGCAAGGGGATGGAGACCTATCTACTATGCTACGGGAACTCAGAAGAAAGCTGGAGTAGCCACACTTATACCAGACAAACTGGACTTTAAAGTAAAAGATGTAATAAGAGATCAAGAAGGGCATTAGATAATAATCACAGGGACTATCCAGCAGGAAGAGCTAACAATTATAAATTATGCGCCGAATTCTGGGGCACCCAAATTTGTAAAGCAACTAATGACAAACGTAAGCAATCTTATTGATAAACATGTGCTGGTTGCAGGGACCTTAATACCCCACTCACAGCGCTGGATAGATCCACTAAACAGAGAATCACCATAGAAATAATGGACCTGAACGACACGTTGGAACAGATGGGCCTGACAGATATCTTCAGGGCCCTTCATCCAGAAGCAAAGGAATTTACATTCTTCTCAAATGCACATGGTACATTTTCCAAGATAGACCATATTTTGGGGCACAAGGAAGTGCTGAATAAATATAAAATAATTGAGATCATACCGGGCACACTTTCAGACCACAATGCTTTGAAACTTGAAATCAACCACAGGAAAAAGTTTGGAAAGCCCCCACAAACATGGAGGCTAAAGAACAATCTACTAAAAGACGAATGGGTCAACCAAACAATCAGAGAAGAAATTAAAAAATACATGGAAACAAATGAAAATGAAAATACAACAATCAAAACGCTTTGGGATGCAGCAAAGGCAGTCCTGAGAAGGAAATATATTGCAATCCAGGTCCATCTCAAGAAACAAGAAAAATTCTTAACACAATTTCTAACAGCACGCCTAAAGGAACTAGAAGTAGAACAGCTAAGACAACCCAAACCCAGCAGAAAGAGAGAAATAACAAAGATTAGGGCACAAATTAATCACATGGAAACAGAAAACATAGTGGAACAGATAAATGAAACCAAGAGCTGGTTCTTTGAAAAAAATAAACAAAATTGATAAACCTCTAGCCAGGCTCCTCAAAAAGAAAAGAGAGAGAACCCAAATCCATAAAATCATGAACGAAAATGGAGTGATTACAACCAATCCCTCAGAAATACAAGCAATCATCAGAGAATATTATGAAAAACCATATGCCATCAAATTGAACAGCCTGGAAGAAATAGACACATTCCTAAACAGTCACACGCTACCAAAACTCAAACGGGAAGAAATAGAAAACTCGAAAAGACACATAACGAGTGATGACATTGAATCAGTTATCGAAAATCTCCCAGCAAATAAAAGTCCAGGGCGAGATGGCTTCCCTGGGGAATTTTACCAGACATTTAAAATAGAGTTAATACCTATCCTCCTCAAGCTGTTCCAAAAAATTGAGACGGAAGGAAAACTCCCGGACTCATTCTATGAAGCTAGCATCACTTTGATTCCAAAACCAGATAGAGACCCAGCAAAAAAAGAGAACTACAGGCCAATATCCTCGATGAACATGGATGCAAAAATTCTTAACAAGATACTGGCTAATCGAATCCAACAGCATATAAAAAGAATTATCCACCACGATCAAGTAGGCTTCATCCCTGGGTTGCAGGGATGGTTCCACATTTGCAAATCAATCAACGTGATACATCACATTAACAAAAGAAAAGATAAGAACCATATGAACCTGTCAAGAGATGCAGAGAGAGCATTTGGCAAAATACAGCATCCCTTCTTAATAAAAACTCTTGAGAAAGTCGGGATAGAAGGAACATACTTAGGCATCGTAAAAGCCATTTATGAAAAGCCCACAGCTAATATCATCCTCAATGGGGAAAAACTGAGAGCCTTCCCCCTAAGATCAGGAAAACGACAGGGGTGTCCACTCTCACCACTGCTATTTAACATAGTGTTGGAGGTCCTAGCATCAGCAATCAGACAAGAAAGCAAAATAAAAGGCATCAGGATAGGCAAGGATGAAGTCAAACTTTCACTGTTTGCAGACGACATGATACTTTACATGGAAAACCCGACAGAATCCACCAAAAGCCTACTAGAACTGATCCATGAATTTGGCAAAGTTGCAGGATACAAAATCAATGTACAGAAATCTGTTGCATTCCTTTACACCAACAACGAAGCAAAAAGAAATAAAGAAGCAAACCCCATTCACAATTGCACCAAAAAACATCAAATACCTAGGAATAAACCTAACCAAATATGTAATTATCTCTATGCTGAAAACTATAAAAGCTTATGAGGGAAATTGAGGAAGACGCAAGGAAATGGAAAAATATCCCATGATCATGGATGGGAAGAATAAATATCGTTAAAATTGCAATATTACCCAAAGCAATGTACACATTCAATGCAATCCCAATCAAAATTGCACCAGCATTCTTCTCAAAGCTAGAGCAAACAATCCTAAAATTTGAATGGAACCACAAAAGACCCCGAATAGCCAAAGTAATATTGAAGAAGAAAACCAAAGCAGGAGGCTTCACAATCCCAGATTTTAACCTCTACTACAAAGCCATAGTCATCAAGACAGCATGGTATTGGCACATAAACAGACACATAGACCAATGGAATAGAATAGAGAACCCAGAAATGGACCCACAAGCATATGGCCAGCTAATCTTTGACAAAGCAGGAGAGTATCCAATGGAAAAAAGACAGCCTCTTTAATAAATGGTGCTGGGAGTACTGGACAGCAACATGCAGAAGAATGAAACTAGACCACTTCCTTACACCACTCACAAAAATAAACTCTAAATGGATGAAGGACCTGAATGTGAGACAGGAAACCATCAAAATCCTAGAAGAGAAAGCAGGAAAAAAACTCTTTGACCTGAGCCGCAGCAATTTCCTACATGACACATCTCCAAAGGCGAGGGAATTAAAAGCAAAAATGAACTATTGGGACCTTATCAAGATAAAAAGCTTCTGCTTGGCAAAGGAGCCAACCAACAAAACTAATAGGCAACCGACGGAATGGGAAAGGATAATTGCAAATGACATATCGGATAAATGACTGGTATCTAAAATCTATAAAGAACTTAACAAACTCCACATCCGAAAAAAGAATAATCCAGTGAAGAAATGGGCAGAAGATATGAATAGACACTTCTCCAAAGAAGACATCCAAATGGCCAAATGACACATGAAACGATGCTCAAAGTCACTCATCATCAGGGAAATACAAATTAATACCACACTGAGATACCACCTCACACCGGTTAGTGTGGCTAAAATGAATAAATCAGGAAGCCATAAATGCTGGCGGGGATGTGGAGAAGCAGGCACCCTCCTACACTGTTGGTGGGAATGCAAACTAGTGCAGCCGCTCTGGAGAACGGTGTGGAGGTTCCTCAAAACATTGAAAATAGAGCTACCCTATGACCCAGCAATAGCACTGCTAGGAATCTACCCAAGAGACCCAGGAGTGCTGATACATAGGAGCACGTGTACCCCAATGTTCATAGCAGCACTTTCGACAATAGCCAAATCATGGAAAGAGACCAAGTGCCCATCAACTGACGAATGGATAAAGAAGATGTGGTACATATATGCAATGGACTACTACGTGGCAATGAGAAAAAATGAAATCTGGCTGTGTGTAGCAACATGGATGGAACTGGAGGGTATTATGTTGTGAAATAAGTCAGTCAGAAAAAGACAGATACCATATGTTTCCACGCATAGGTGGATTTTGATAGACTTAGCAAAAACCATGGGGGAAGGAAAGAGGGGAAAAGAAAAAAAGACATAGAGAGGGATGGAGACAAAACATAAAAGACTCTCAGAGACTAAGAACAAACTGAGGGTTAGTGGGGTGAGGGAGGGGGGAGAGTGGGTGACAGGCATTGAAGAGGGCACTTTTTGGGATGAACACTAGGCATTATATGGAAACCAATTTGAAAATAAATTATTTACATTAATAAAAAGTAAATAAACATTAAAAATTAAAAAAAAACAAACAAGTTCCTAGTTTCATTGATATGTTATATCGTTTTTTTAGTTTTTTTTTTTTTTTTTTTTTTGCGGGGTGTATTTTTGCTCTAATCTTTATTATTTCCTTCTTTTACGTACTGGCTTTGGGTTTTGTTTGTTCTTTTTCTAGCTTCTATAGGTAAAATGTTAGGTTCTTTATTTCAAATTGTTCTTGCTTCTTGAGTTAAGCCTTTATTATTAAAAACTTCTCTTGTAGAACAGTTTTTGCTGTATCCTTAAAGATTTTGGATCATTGTGCTTTCATTTTCATTTGTCTCCATGTATTTTTGATTTCTTCTTTGATTTCTTGGTTCACTCATTTATTTTTGAGTAGCATGTTATTTTACCTCCATGTATTTGTGCTCTTTCCAAGTTTTTTCTTGTGGTTTATTTCTAGTTTCATAGCGTTGTGGTCAGAAAAGATGCATGATATGACTTCGATATTTGTTAATTTATTAAGACTTGTCTGTAGTGTAATATGTGATCTATTCTGGAGAATATTCCCTTGTACTTGAAAAGCATGTGTATTCTTCTGTTTTAGGATGGAATGTTCTGAATATATCTGTTGGATCCGTCTGGTACAATGTGTCATTCAAATCCAATGTTTCCTTATTGATTTTCTGTTTGGTTGATCTGTTGATAAGTGTGGTGTTAAATCCCCTATATTATTGTATTACTTTCATTTAGTTCCTTTATGTTTGTTATTAACTTCTTTATGTATGTGGATGCTCCTATTTTGGGTGCTTCAATATTTACAATTTTTATATCTTCTTATTGGGTTGTTTTTGATTATATATATCGTGTTCTTCTTGGTCTCATGCTACAGTCTTTGTTTTAATGCCTATGTTGTCTCATATAAGTATTTTTACCTGAGCTTTCATTTCACAACCATTTGCATAATAAATGCTTCTCCATTCCTCACTTTCAACATGCATGTGTCTTCAGGTCTAAAATGAGTCTCTTGTCAGCAACATATAGAGGAGTCTTGCCGTTCTATCCATTCCATCACCCCATGTCTTTTGATTGAAACATTTAGTTCATTTACATTCAAAGACTTTGATAGTTATGTATTTATTTCCATTTTGTTACTTGTTTTATGGTTGTTTTTGTACATCTCCTCTATTCCTTTCTTCTCCTGCTCTCTTCACTCACAATTAGTTTGGTTTATTTATATACTTTGTTTCCTTTCTCTTTAATTTTTGCATATCTAATACTGGTTTTTGATAACTGGTTATCATTCACTTTGCACATAACATCTCTACATATAGTAATCTATATTAAGTTGATGGTTGCTTAAGTTTGAACCCATTCTTTACTCACCATCCCAACATTTTAGGTATATGGTGTCATATTTTATATCCTTTTATTTTGTGAGATCTTTGATTGAGTTTTTAGATATATTTATTTTTGACTGCTTTTGTGATTCCTACTTTTCTTACTCCTACTTATGGTGTTTTCTTTCCACTCAAAGAGTCCCCTTAACATTTCATGTAGGACTTGTTTAGTGGTCATGAATTCTTTTAACTTTTGTTAGTCTGGGGAAATCTATCTTTCCTTCTATTCTGAATGGTGGCCTTTCTGGATAGAGTACTCTTGGCTGCATTTTTTTTTCCTTTCAGCGCTTCGAATATATCATGCCACTGCCTTCTGGTCTGCAAACTTTCTTTTTTAAAATATATATATGTTTATTTACTTTTGAGACAGAGAGAGATAGAGCATGAGCGGGGGAGGAGCAGAGAGAGGGAGACACAGAATCCGAAGCAGGCTCCAGGCTCTGAGCTGTCAGTACAGAGCCTGATGTGGGGCTCAAACTCGTCAACCATGAGATCATGACTTGAGCCAAAGTCAAACGCTCAACTGACTGAGCCACACAGGCGCCCCTGGTCTGCAAATGTTCTGCTGAAAAATCTGCTGATAGCTTTTTGGGATTTCCCTTGTATGTAACTGTTTTCAGTTTTCTTGCTAATTTGAAAATTTGATACCACTGCTTTTTGTCATTTTAATTACTAGGTGTCTTGGTGTGGGCCTCCATTGGCTGATTTTCAGGAAGTTCTCTCTTTCTCCTGGATCTGGACATCTCTTTTCTACTGCAGATTTGGAACACTTTCATTTATTATTTCTTCAAATAACTTTTCTTTCTCTTTTTCTCTCTCTTCTCCTGGGATCCCTGTAATGCAAAAGTGACTATGCTTGATGGTGGCACTGAGTTCCCTAAGTCTATTTTCATTTTGTGTTATTATTTTTTTTCTCTCACCTGATCAGCTTGATTGCTTTCTATTACTGTCTCCCTCCCCCAGGTTGCTTCTCAATTCTTCTGCTTCCTCTAGTCTACTATTTATTTTATGTAATATATTTTTAATTTCATTTATTGTGTTCTGTATATCTGATTGATTCTTTTTTAACTCATTGTTAAGGGTCTCACTGATGCCCTCCACTCTTTTCTCAAGTCTGCTGACTATCTTTATGATCATTACTTTAAATTCTCTATCAGGCATATTACTGATCTCCATTCCACTTAGGTCTCTTGCTGTGTTTTTGTTCTGTTCTTTTATTTATGAAATAGTCCTCTTTTTTCTCACTTTTCCAACTCTCTGTATTTGTTTCCATGTATTAGGAAAGTCAGCTACATCCCCTGATCTTGAAAGTAGTCACCATATGAAGAGCAGGTCTTGTGGTGCCCTGTAGCACAATATCCTCTGTTCACCAGAATCAGGTGCTTCAGGGGTGTCTTCTCTGTGTGTTGTGTGCACCCGATTGTTGTGACTGAGCTGCATTTGCTTTCTGTCCAGTCAGCTGCAATGCCTCTCTTTGATGTGGGCACAGCGGGCAGAGTTTGGTTTCTGTGCTGTTAAATGGTCAGTCTGGGGCTGCCGTGAGCTTGTAGTAGGGCAGAGTTGGCAGTTAGATCACATGCCTACTCAGCCCATCTGCCGGGGCTGCAGATGCACCAAGCTTCAGGGTTCTCTGTGCCGTACCTGAGAATTATTTGTTGGTGTGTGGGGCTGGCACTCAGATCAGATTCCTGCCCCCAGACCATTTGCTGGGGCTGCAGTTGCACTGATCAGCAGGGCACTCTCTCTGCACTGCCAGCTATAAGGTTTGGCTGTTGGGGCTGCAGTTGCACTGGTGGATGTGGTTATCTTCCCCTTTCCCCAGGGCAAGAGATGTGGCAGTTCCTGCTGGTTCTGCTTGAAGAATGTGTTGTGAGGAGTCGCTTTAGATGCATGCCTACAAAGTGGGGCTGACTGGCTGGAGGCAGATCTGCCGGAGAATGTGGGGACAGGGTGTGCAGTGTTAAGAAAATAGGTGGAGGGTGTTTGGGCTGGTTCCTGCAAGTGTCTGGCTATCTAATCGTGGTGCAAGTCGGGGGGGTGATAAATGGCTTAAGTCAGCTATTTTGTTCCTGGAGAAGTCTCTTAAAGATCTCTGCCCATTCAGTTCAAGTTCTGAGATAAACAATTTATTTATTTATTTATTTTAATAACTTATTGTCAAGTTGGTTTCCATACAACACCCAGTGCTCATCCCAGCAAGTGCCCTCCTCTGTGCCCATCACCCACTCTCTCCCCTCCCACACCCCCTCACCCCTCAGTTTGAGATAAATAATTTAATCTCCTTCTTGTATACACAGACACTTTTCAAACTGCCGTGTCTGTGTTGTATCCTGGAGGTTTATTTGTTATGCTAGCTCTTTAAGAGCAAGTATTCAGTTTTCTATTGCCCTATGGTTCTCCTGGAGCTAAGCCCTGCTGATTATAAAAACTCACAAGGTTAAGCCCCACTGGTTTTCAAAGCCAAATATCATGAGGACATGTCTTAAGAGTGCAGGTCCCTATGGATGGGGTACCTAGTGTGAGTTCTGACCTCTCACTTTTTGCTTGTAGTGTCCTTCCCATTTGTGGTTGGTCTCAACTGAGATTTTGTTGCTGACCCCTCCTACTCTTTTCACGTGGCCTCCTCTCTAAGATTAACTGCAGAAATCCTGTTCTGAAAGTCTTTATGTCATTTTTCTGACTTACACTGATGTGGCTGTTATTTTGATGTGTCCATAGGATGAGGAGAACTTAGGATTCTCCTACTCTGCCTACTCAGAATTTCTTATCTAAAGCAGATAGAAGGCTAAATTAGCACTTGATATTGTAAATTACCAAATTACAGATACAAAAATAATTTAGTCCCCAGTTTTGACAGGTTATATTTATCAGTTAGTCACTGAATTAAAAAGAATAAGATCTTAAGAACAGGAAAATTGAGAGAATTAAAGAATATTTCAAGCCCAAAATGCTCCCCTTGACTATAGAAAAATTCCTCTCCTTGTCCAATGAGGCTCCCTTTTGCTAAAAACACAGTACTTTCCTTGTTTATGAAATCTAAATTGCAAGAAGAAGCCAATTTTCCTAAGACCACCACCCCATACTCATTAATGTCTCCAGATCTATAACTGGAGCAAGATACCATCATTTACTCCCAACCTGGGGAATAGGATCAAATATCAACTCAAAAGTAGAAGAAAAACGTTTACACATTAAAAGGACTATGAAACTGTGGAACTTTGAACTATGGAATTTCTAAAACAAAATTCTAAGCAATTTGTGTGAAAATGGATTATCATGGTGTTCATCCCAAGACAAATATACTTCATTTTAGATCTGAATAAATTTATTGATATTATTACACTTCCTAGAGATTCTATATTCAATGTGCTAACCTCAGCAGCTTTACACAAGACTTAAATTGTTGTTTTAAACATAAGTTTCAAAAAAGATCGTACACATTAGTTGTCAATCAATCAATTTCATCTTAGGGAGAATGTATTTCCAGAAAGCAGAACTGAATAGCAGTTAGGAATAGGGAGAGATGGAGTACAAGGACTGTGGAGACTTTGGGTGGGGGAAGAGAATCAAAACAGTAGAAGAAAGGAAAGAGAACTAACAGTTGTTGAATCCTGGTTATATGCCAAACACTATATAGGAGCTTCCAGACACCACCTTTATATTTTACTTGATACTAGTGATAACCACATGATGTAGGGATTGTTATCATTTCACTATCAGGTGTGGAAACCGAGGTTCTGGGATATTAAGAAACTTGCCCCAAATTACGTTTACTACATAGCAAAGACATGATAGAAGCACAGGACTCCAGAGGACAAAACAGGTGAGTCTGCAAGCGGGGTAGGGGTGGGGGTGGCTTTCTTATATGTCAGAGACACATTCTGCAGTTACTATCTGCTAAGAAAGCTCAGCTGAATCAGATACATCATAAAACAAGCTGTGCCATTGTCTGAATATGCCACCAGAGGGCACAGGTTTAGAAAGTTTTCTTTCCGAATAGTCTTTTTTTTTTTTTTTTTTCCTGTAGTGACTGTCTGTAGCTGAGAGAGCATACTGTGTTTATACCAAAAGTGATCATGGACTGAACTCAGTGTCAGGAGATCTGAGCTTTTCACTGCCTTACTGTGGAACACATGAATCTATGACCATCCCATATGCGAGGTGTGCCTTTCCCTTTTCATATGGGTAGTTAGAAAGATCCCTTGGGTTCAGGGCTGATATTTAGCATTTATCTCTGAAACCCCAGTGCTGAATGTGGTACTTTTCACATAGTAGGAGTTCTGTCTATTTTTGAGAAGATACGACGTTACAGCACAATCATCCTCTATCTAGTCACTGCCTTGTCAAAATCCTCCAGTGGCTTTTTAATGCCTTCAATGTAAAGTCTGTACTGTTTAACCTGGCTTCCATGCACCCCCACCCGTGATATAGGCTTATCTCAAGTTAACCTCTATTTCCTTAACCCCCAACCCTCACTTAACATGTACACGTCCTTAATGTAGTCCTGAGATAGTGTTTGGAGTTAGATGCCTGCATGTGATTAATACTCAGTAAGTGCTGTTGTCACTTCTACTGCTGCTACTACTACTACTACTGCTGCTGCTACTACTACTAGTAGTAGTAGTTACTAGACCTAGAAGCTGACAGAGGTAAGGGGGAACTCAGGTCTCCTGACTGAGTTCCAGTGGTTTTTGCTCCCACTGCTTTTTTGTAGCACACAGTTCAGTACACAGTTAATGCCGGAGAGTGAAATCTTTGACTCCACTCTCCTTGGCTCCTTATGCAACCATTTTAAGTCTTGTGACCCAGGAGATGGTACAGGGGATTTTAGTGACCTGAGGATAGGACCGGTTTCCCCTGAACAGGCATAGCTGTGTGTAGCATCAGAAGTCTAGAGTTGGAAGCTACATTTTACATCATCTCCTCCAAGCCAATGCTTAAATAATTTCTATAGCAACTGTTAGGCTCATCCAGCCTCTGCCTGTATGTACCTTTCCCTCAAAAGGTTGCCAATCCCAGCACTGTTTGGCCCTTATGCATAAAACAGTCTTTATTCTTCTGCCTCTTGGCATTTTTGCTCATGGTCTTCATCCTGGCTGCTGACAAGACATTTTCTAACATGAAACTAGATCTGTCATCTCTGACAATTATCTTTTTCTTTTGTTATAAATGAAGGATTTGGCAGGTAAAGGAATCATTGAAAGTTCCATCTTTATCATTTTTCACTTTTTTCCTTTTGGCCTTGGTTTGGTGCATCAGCTTTGAAAATATCATCCCAGAGTTAATGCTGGGGTTAATGAATAACTATGAGTGTTCTACTTTTGCAATGCAAGGCATGTTATAAAAACAGAAAGATTTTGCTTTCCGAGAGATGCAAGTAGCTTCTTGGACATGTACTGTAAGAACATTTTTTCTCTCTCTTTGGGAAATTTGGACATCTCTATCAGCTAGTCAGTCTCCCAGATAACTATGAACTCCACATTCCTAGCTCCAGAGGCCAAGGTCTAAGTGTGGTCATCTGATAACTGACTTCCTACCACCTTCTGCAACTTTTATAGAAAGAGGACTCTGGTGACATGTAGAGATTGGATACAAGTGTAGAAGCAGGGGGTTGGGGTGGGAGAAACTGGAGATAGTGTGACTGCCAGGAGCTTGCCAAATAGTTAAGGCCATTAACTGAGGCAGCGGCAGGAGAAAGGAGATATTTTCAGAGATATTTAGAAGGTAGTACTCGTAGGGCATCATTAATCAATAGCTATAGGAAAGGAGAATGAAGGAAGGCCCTAGGATGACTCCCAGGTTTCTGGCATGGGAATCTCAGCAGATAGTGCTGTAGAATGAAGATGAAGAAGCAGGTTTGAGAGGTAGGGAGATCATGTGTTTACCTTTGGAAACTTTTAGATTTCCAAATTGAAACTGAGATATATGTTGAACATTCTGGTGGCTGTATCTAGTAGGCAGTTGGATAATTGGTAACATAGGATAGTCATCTGTACTAGAGTATGTAGTTTTGTGTGGTGGGAGGTGAGTTCCTAGGAGTGGATGAGATCACTCAGGAAGAAAATAGAGGACTGAGAAAGGAATCTTGTCCTGACTCCATGGATCTTTTCCTTCTGATCACTCATGTCCATGGTTACTAGATTCCACAGCCAAATCCCTTACTCCACAGCCTTGTACCCTTCCTTGCTCTAATACATCATTTTTTTTCTGGCTTCTTTTATAATAATAAATAACATGAATGATTATAAGAATAATAGTGTTGAGATGCCTTGTAATTTAGAAGTGACTCTTTAGATAATACTGATGGTGAGAGAGATCTAAAATGCAAAAAGTTATACTTTCAACTTCCTGTTGTTTGAAAATAGTTCTGTGGCTTCTGTGCATTGCATGAATGCTTTAATTTCATCTCATGACCTTGTACATGGCTCCATAAAACTTCCATCCCAGCTAAGCATATCTTGTGAAAATTATTCTCCTTTGTCTGTTATCCAAAGGAAAGATATTTTTTCATCTCATTTCTTAAAGATTTTATCTTAAGAAAAATACCAAATTATCCAAATTCTAATCTACAAAAAATAACGTAGAGGGAGTGCTAGTTTTATCAAAAGATTCCTCCCTCTGTAAAAGGCTGCATCTGGTTGAAATAAAAAATAATTTTATTTTTATAAATGTGATTTACTCACAGGGTTTTCATATGTTACTATTACATTTGAAAGACAACCCATGACATTCATGGCCCCAGCAAGCCACTTTTCCTACTCCTTGTCCCTATTAGGTGGGTCTTCAGTTTTCCAGAGGATATACGCCTCCACATAGTCCCTGGTAAGCACACCATTAAATACTTTCTATTGTTTTACCAATTATAATGAGAAATTATGTTTCTGGATCAGAGTTTTCATTCAGCTAAGATCCCCCAATGGTTCTCTCACCTCATCTCTTATAGATTACCTTCATTCCAAAATGCCACTGTTCCTCTATCTGGTTCTCTTGGTACTTGGGCTTCATTGTGCACCACCTAACAGATTCGAAGGCAAATTAACCACCTGCAATTCCTCCCAACACAATGTCACTTTTTATAAGATGTCATCCAACAATGCTGACTTTGCATTTAACCTGTACCAAAGGTTCACTGTGGAGACCCTGGATCGGAACATCTTCTTTTCCCCTGTGAGCATTTCTGCAGCTTTTGCCATGCTCTCCCTTAGGGCCTGCCACAGCACCCAAACTCAAATCATCGACAGCTTGGGGTTTAACCTCACAGACACCCCAGTGGCATAGATCCAGCAGGGCTTCTGGCACCTGATCTGTTCACTGAATTTTCCAAAGAAGAAACTCAAATTACAAGTAGGAAATACCCTCTTCATTGGGAAGCAGCTGAAGCCACTGGCACAGTTTTTGGATGATGTCAAGAGACTCTATGAGACTGAGGTATTTTCTACCGACTTCTCCAATGTTTCTGCAGCCCAGAAAGAGATTAATAGTCATGTTGAGAAGCAAACCAAAGGGGAAGTTGTAGGCCTCATCAAAGACCTCAAACCAAACACTATGATAGTTCTGGTGAACTATGTTCACTTTAAAGGTAAATTTCTAAGACATGCATTTGTAGGTCAGTATTCCCATAACCTGGTGGGGCACTCTGGGGAGCTCATGGTCTCTTCTCACTAGCATCAGTAGGTGTTCCTCATACCGCAGTGACCAGTGCCACTGGACATTGCTCTGTGTAGTTTTGGATCTTCTGGGAGAAACACATAGCTCTGTGGATGAACCCAGGAAATTTCTAGGGAAAGAGCACTTTCAGAGAGGTGAGTAGGATGTTCATACCATTGTCACTCACCTCTCTGAAAGTGCCCTTTCATCCTACTCACCTCTAACTAGAAAATAATGGTTTCCAAAAGATTTGGTGAGGTTGGACAAACTTGTACTTGGAAGGTAAATAGACTTGAGTTTAAACACTACTGTGACTCTCACTTGCTGTGCATTCTTGGGCACATTACATAAATATTTCTATCATGTACAATGCACCCACTATGTGCCAAGCAACATGCTACATGTGTGGTTTGCACACACTGTCTCATCTAATCCTTACAAGAGCCTAAGTTCACAGTTAATAAGTTTCAGAGCTGGTATTCCCACCCAGGTTTGTCTGATTCTACAGCTCGTGCTCATAACAACAAGAAACATGTGACTCTTTTCTGAAGGTGCTGTGCCCAAATGATTTCTCCTGGTTCTACAGCACATGTCAGCCATGTTTGGTGGAGGAGTGAACAATTCTTGGCCACAAACCACACACCTATAGATGGATAAAACAGCAGAAGAGATCTGTTGTCTCATTTCACCCTGTGTGTTGGATATGCTTATACCTTTTTACAGAAGAAGAAACTGTGGCTCTGATGCGTTTAGTGTAAGTATAGTGGTTTTGAACATAGGTGGAACAGCTGTTGAGCATGGAGTCCAACAGCCCTGGGCGTGACTCCTAGCTCTACCACGGGCTAGCTGGGAGACCATGTAAACTCGCTTTCTCTCCCTTGTCCTCAGTTACTCACTCGTAAAACTGGTTGACAATAGGCATCTACCTATGTGGTGGTCTTAAGTTCCAGATGAGATGACTGTTGGAAAAGTCACATTAGGATTATTACTGGTTTATAAAAAGAACTATTTCCTTTCTGTATTTTAAGCCCAGTGAGCAAATTCTTTTGATCCATCCAAGACAGAAGAGGGCTCCAGATTCTCAGTGGAAAAGACCACAATAGTGCAAGTGCCCATGATACACCAGATGGAACGATACTATCACCTGGTGGATATGGAGCTGCAAAGTGCTTCAAATGGCCTACAGCAAGAATGCTCTGGCACTCTTTGTCCTTCCCGAGGAGGGTCAGATGGAGTGGGTAGAAGGGGCCATGTCATCTAAAACACTGAAGAAGTGGAACTGCTTACTGTAGAAGGGGTAAACATCTTAGATGATGTGAGAAGTAGAAGGTGGGCATAATGTTACAGGTGAAACAGAGTTCAGCAGAAACCCAGAGGTAGGAGAATTACCCTGAACCACTTAACAGCTGTGTGATGACTACTAAAGTATACCTAGATCATACTCTGTGTTAGTCCCTTTACCGAGGACTTTACATACTTCATTTTATTTAAGCACATCAAAAAACATGCAAAGGAGATAATATCATAGGCATTTTTCAAATGAGGAGTCAGGACTAGAAAGAGAAAATGAACTCTCTAAAAACAGTCAGCTAATAAATTGATGTCTTCCCAGAAACCAGCTAGAGCTTATATGGTGGGTAGGATTTTGACATTAAGAAGTAGATGGGAAGCCAGACTGGGCTGGGAATGTTAAATGGAAAACCATGGAAACTTCCAGTTGCTACCAATTCACATTTATGCCACTGGCTCCCCAACATTGGCCAACACCCCAGAGATGTTTCTTTTTGATTATAAATGAATCACATCTCCCTATTTCCAGTGCTGTAGTCCAACATTGGCTGAACCAGAGCTCATTTATTCCAGAATAACTTCTAAGATTTTGACACCATGTGTTGACCTGAATAACAATGGTTGACAATACCTACGGGAGGGTCAGATCCTAATATAATACAATCGTGACAGACATAGGAAGGGAATAAAGAGCTTGGTGTGCTGATAGCCATGTGTTACCTCTCCCTTCCCCCCACAGGTGGATTGACTTGTTCCAAAGTTTTCCATTTCTGCCACATATGACTTTGGAGCCATCCTTCTGAAGATGGGCATCCAGGATGCCTTTGCTGATAATGCCAATTTTCTTGGACTCACAGGAGACACTGGTCTGCAACTTTTCAATGTAAGTTGGTAGATTGGAGTCCCTTGAATGTATGAGCTGGAAAGGCCATTGAAAGTCAGTTAATTCAGGGGTGCCTGGGTGGCTCAGTCGGTTGAGCGTCTGACTTCGGCTCAGGTCATGATCTCGCGGTCTGTGAGTTCGAGCCCCGCGTCGGGCTCTGTGCTGACAGCTCAGAGCCTGGAGCCTGCTTCAGATTCTGTGTCTCCCTCTCTCTCTGCCCCTCCCCCACTCATGCTCTGTCTCTCTCTGTCTCAAAAATAAACATTAAAAAAAATTTAAAAAAGTCAGTTAATTCAATTATCTCATTTTATTAATGAGGATTCTGAAACCCAGAGAGGAATAATGATTCTTCCTATTGCAGATTCACTCCAGAGTCATTCTCATTACCCCTGAACAAGTCACTGACCTTCATGGCCTAAAACAATTCTGATAGAAGAACTGAATGATTAGAATTAATTCTGGTAAGACAGAGTTCTGGAGGAGTTGGCAGGGGAAGAGGAAACCATAAAGGCAGAAAGCTATGGAAAAACAGGTGGTTCCCTGACAGCTAGCTCTAACACCACCAGAGATTCATGAACTAAACTTATCCAATTAGCCCTCATATTCAAGCACCATCAACCGTGTGATAAAGTGGTAGCCCTGTCTTTTTCCCTTTCCTTTTTTGCTTCCAAACTGTTCCAAAGACTTTTCCTGTTACTTGGGATAAGCAGTGTCTATTGCCCCCTTCCCCATAGGCTGCCCACAAGGCTGTGCTGCATATTGGTGAAAGAGGAATCAAAGCTGGAGTTGTCCCCAAAGGTAGATTCCTGGATCAGCCTGAGATAACTCTCCTTCACCCTATCATCCAATTTGATAGATCATTTCTGTTATTGATTTTGGAGAAAAGCACCAGGAGCATCCTCTTTCTAGGGAAAATTGTGGGCCCAACAAAAGTATAATTGGGAAATAGGCTGTTGGCTAATTGCATGTGCTTGTTGCAATAATAAATAAATAAATAAATAAATAAATAAATAAATAAATAAATAAAATGGCCTGATGTGATCAATGTGGGCTTGGATGTTCTTTCCTTTATGCAGGAATGAAGATTGGACCCTATCCAAACTGTATTGGGTGTGAAAGCGGCCAATCCTGTAACTAAATATTCAGATAGTGAGTGACTCATTACCCAAAGCACAAAAAGGTACCATGTCAGTGCATTCTTCTTTGTCAAAACCCTGTTTCCCCACTCCACAAGTTAGTTAGCTCCAAGGAATTTGAGCTGGCAAGAGCACCCTCTTCTGCCTTTTGGAGAATAGCTAAAATTCAGGTCATATCCTCATACTTCATTATTATTTAAAACATTTTTTAAGTTTATTTATTTTGAAGGGGGACAGGGAAAGAGGGAGAGAGAAAAAGACACACACACACACACACACACACACACACACACACACAGAGAGAGAGAGAGAGAGAGAGAGAGAGAGAGAGAGAATCCCAAGTAGGCTCCACACTGTCAATGCAGAGCCCAACATGGGGCCGGAAACCACAAGTCCCGAAATTATGACCTGAGCCAAAATCAAGAGTCAGATGCTTAACCAACTGAGCTATCCAGGTGCCCCTCATACTTTATTATTATAATACCATTCTAATAATTATTCTTGCTAGAACTGTTGTTATTGGGTTGTAAAAAGGTGTTTCCACTCCAGGGCTGAATAACTGACTGATAGCTAGCTATGCTAGAGATCTGACTTTTGTGACCTAACAAGTATGGGGCAAAAGAGAAAAAGAGATAGAGACAAATTTTCCTGTACAAGCCCACCTTCCTCCGGAAAACAAAATTCCTTGTTGTTAATTTATGAGCTTGGAGTAGAGAAAGGAAGTCACTCATTCATATCATATCTCATAGCCCTTCCTCTTTCGTATCCTAATCAGACTCCTTTTCAAATGTTGCACTCCTGTCTCACTTGATCAAGTAGAAATCTCTTGCTTAGTCTGTCTTTTTGTCTCTTACTGAAATTTGATACTTCCTTATCCCCAGATTCTTCTCCTTACCTGTGAAAGCCATCCTACCCCTACTCACCTAACTAGATTTAATCTCAGAAAATACATACTCAAAGTCACTATTAAAATTCAGTACACATAAATGGCACAGTGAGTGTTAATGATATAATGTCTTAAATTATAGCCCTAAGGTCAAACTCTTTAGCAGCAGGGAAATAAAACAAATGCCTAAGTGTTTTTGCAGATATTGTGCTTCCAGGCTGAAATACGTATGTATGTTTAGAAAAGTATATAGTCCACAAACATTCTAATGCTTCTTATTACACCCACTTACATGGAGATTTGCTTACTCTTTATATAGTTTACATATTGATTTTGTGGATAAGCAATTGGAAGCCCAGAGAAGGAAATTGACCTGTGGTACAGAAATTGTATGGCTAGCATGGAGTTTAGTCTCTTTGAAGTTATAATGCAATCCTGGTTCTGCTACTTATACTGTTTTGTAATCTTGGACAAGGTACTTAAACTCTGCATCTTATTTTGCTCATTTGTAAAATGGAAGCAGTAATATCCACGTCATCTGGATTTTGTTAACATTCCATGCTGCAAACTATGTAATGTGCTCATCACAGAGACAGGAGCCTGATAAAAATTCTTGTAAATATTAGTTGTTATTCCTGTTGATCAACATTAGGCAGTGAGCTGGTGTCAGAACTAAGGTCGTAGTGTGAATCTCTGGGTTTGCAAATTCATGTTCTCTAGCTTTAGGCCCTACCTCCAAAGGTAAGAGTAAATGCCATACCAGCCCTTTCCTACATCTCCCAAAATGTATTTAATCAGAGGTGGTTCTGGGAGGAATATCAGTATCTCTAGAGGGAAATCAGGAATTACCAAGAAACTGTGCCTCAAGTAATTTATGTATCTCATTAGAAACTAAACTTCATTCAAACCATTCATTCCTATGGCCTGATCATCACCTTATAAATCTCACTTCATTATAGCAAACTAGGAATAGAAAGTAACTTCTTTAACCTTATAAGGGTCCCCCTAAAATACCTATTGGAAATATTTCATTTAATAGTGAAAGTGTTTAGCAGAATTTCTGCTAAACTGGAATTAAGACAGGAATTCTCTATAGTATTGCTTCTATATCATTATTCTGGAGGTTTTAGTCAATGCAGCAAGACAAGAAAAAGAAATAAACATTATAAAGGATGAAATTGAAAGGAGGAAACAAATTTGTACAGAAAGACTAACAGAATCTATAGATAAAATTTTAAAATGAAAAGGAGAAAACCAATTTATTACAAAACAAAGTACACGAAGATAATGTTAGGATTGTACAGAATTCACCAACTCTATATACCATTCTCTATTGTGATAGAATCACAGGATTTCTCTGGTATACTATATTTCCTAGCCTTCCTTGCAGTTAGGTGTAACCATAAAGCTAAGTCTTCATGGAATATGAATATAAGTGATGTGTGACATTTACTGACCAGGATGTTACAAAAGTTGAGTACCTCTTTTACTTTCTTTCCATCTCCTTTGATCTGAATTGTGGACTTAATTATGATCTGATTTGGCCACCAAGCAGATGAAGAGCTCTTTGGCTTTTGGTGAAATGTACGTACCTCTTTTCAAAATAATATTTTAAATGTCAAAAATATTTTAGGATTACTAAGGCCATCAGTAATATCAAAATGTAAGTATAAAAATAATACAACTAATATTACTGATATAATAATACATATGTTTCTGAAGCATATTAACTAATAAGACCTTGTGATAATTACTTCCAAAGTAATATTTCAAAATATTTTAAGATATCTGCAACACTAATAATATGCTTTGAAATTATGTGAATTTTTCACGTGACAAAATTACAGGTACAGCTCCGACTACTGTGGTTTGTGGTCCACATTTATAAATGAATAAAGTGCTAGATTATGATTGGAAGTTGGTAAAATTAAATATGAAGTTTTTAATAAACAAAATTCATAGATCCTATGACTAAGGATTTATAGATCCTTAGACTTCCTTGAAAGTTCAATGGACTCTAGATTAAAAACTCTGCCTTGTCAGAAAAAAACAGGATGGAAGAGACTTTGATATCTAAATACTTTCATGAAGGAGAGCTACCCACTGACATAAAATGCTTATGCCAGATGATTAGGTAAGTAGAAATAAGCTTCTATATTTTTCAAGGATTGAATTTGTTGTTTGTCTATTTACTAAGCAGCCTAGCTGTATTAGTCTGATCAGGCTTCCATAAAAAAATGCCACAAACTGATTGGCTTAATCAAGATAAATTTATTTTCTCACATTTCTGGAGGCTAGAAGACTATGATCAAGGTGCTGGCAAGTTTCATTTCTGGTGAGATCTCTCTTCCTGGTTGCAGCCTCCATGCCATGTCCTCACATGGCCTTTCCTCCAATGTGTGTGTGTGTGTGTGTGTGTGTGTGTGTGTGTGTGGAGAGAGAGAGTGAAAGAGAGAGAGAGAGAGAGAGAGAGGGTTCTCAGGTATCTCTTCTTATAAGGAGACTAATCTTACCAGACTAGAGCCCCACTCTTATGACCTTGTTTAACCTTAATTATTTCCTTTTTCCAAATATAGCCAAACTGGGGTTTAGGACTTCAACACATGAATCATGCATTTAGTCCGTAACACTAGACTTATCCCAAGTAATACAGAAATTGATGGCACTATTGGGTATGTTTCAGGGTATATTTTCCAGGAAGAAGACTCGGAAACAGTTTATTGTACAGAGTGTTTATTAAAGAGTATCCTTGAGATTGATGTTTTGAAATAGTTGGGCCTTTCTGTCCTTGAAGGGGCTAAACGATGAAGACTTTCTATTGACAGGATCCTTAGAATCTATAGCAAGTCATTTCTTGAAGATAAATTTGTATGGTGCACCTCCATGTCCAATACTGCCCACTCCTTATGCTGCTAACATCTACTTCTTCATTTAAGTCCAGAAATAAGATCCTCCATGGTTCTCCACTATCCTTTCTAGATTACCCTTCCTCTCACTTGGTTTGTGTAGCTCACCGGTGACATGACTGATACCTTCATTCCTGACAAATATTTAGCCACTGGCTACCATGCTCTTCTGTGGCCGAAGTTATTGCACATTTCCATTTCTCTTCAATTGGGCAAAGGAGTACCAAGAGGCACCCGTATGGGTTGCTTGGGTGACAAGCATATTCAGCTTGCCCCCATCATATAACAGTATCTCTTCCTCCTTCTGATGGCCAAGGTTAAATCCCCCTGTGCAAATGGCATAATAGTGTCTGACACCATTTTTTGATGTTTGACTACTGACACCTTTTAAGCTACATCTCTTCTTCTTTCCTTTGTGCTCCACATTTGGGAAAGCTGATAAGAAAGCCAAGATGTTCCTTCCTTTGGTGCCAATGGGAGGTTCAAACCTTGCAAGCCTCTTCCTGCACAAAGGAACTCCCATCCCCTAATCACCATAAACACCTCAAGTCAGTTTCCTTTCCCTGATTTCTCAAGCCATTTTTGGACAAGCTTAGGAAGCCTGCCCTGCTTTCCTGAAAAAGCCTCATTATGTAAGTAATAATGCTTCAATGCTCTCTTGGTGTGTGTATGTGGCATCACCAGTCTTGACATCTGAACCCAATTTGGGACAGGGGTACATCCTGTGTTGTAGGATGGCCACAACAGATGGCGATTCCTGCTATTCCCTGAAAAAAGAATCTTGCATTGTTTAGGAAGCATCTATAACTTATAGTACAATGTGATTCTCGCTGAGTTTTGTGGAAGAAGTCTTTGTCCTTTGATGATTATGACCTGCAACCCTATGGAGCCCCAAGCTGTGGGGATAGGAAGAAGGAATTTGTCTTCGAACTGCCTTTGAACATGAGATTACAATATCAACTGTTCTCTGGCTTTCCAATCTGCCAGTTTGCCCTGTAGATTTCGGAGTTGCCAATTTCCAAAATCATGTGAGCCAATTTCCTAAAATGAATACATAAATATATCTCATATGTAATATATTTATATAAACAGAGATTCTGTTTCTCTTAAGAACCCTGACAAATACAGTGACTTTGAGGATATTCCCTGAAGTAACTTATAGAAGTTAAAAAAACGTTACTTTATTTTCCTATAACTTCACTGAACTTTGCACTTGACCACTCTGTCCTTATAATAGCACAGAAATGTATCTGGTCACTACAAAGCAAGTTAAGTCACTTACAAACATTTCCTCTCTCTTTTGTGTGAACACATAATAAATTCAAGGCTTTCTCCAACCTTTTTTTCTCCTTCCTAGCCCCCACAATGATTTAACTAATGTAGAAGGAGGGATAAATCATGCCAAACATGATTCAGCACCTGTCCATATTGTTTTATGCTGATATTTTCCTTATACTCTGGCTGCTATCCATCCCTATGGACATTGGTTGAGTTGTTTCTCATCCTGCCTTGACCTTCAGTTCACAGGAACTCCTTAATGTATGGTCTGATGCCAATTTCAAATTCTCTTTTTATCTCCTCATCCTCCTTCAATCTTTTATGTACACCCCCTTCCCCAGGGGCACAAGACCCGCTCTCTCCACACTACACAAGGCTTCCAGGGTGTCTGTGAGGTTGTCCTTATGCACATGCATCTTAACATTTCTCAGTCATTATTACTCTCCTGTAACAGAATTATGTTGGAAGCTTGGCGTATCCACATAGCTCTCAGATTTCCATGATGACTCCCAGGAATTGAAACAAAGCCCCTATAGCTTTTATGGAGTTTCTTTTTTTCAAGTTTATTTATTTGAGAGAGAGAAAGAACATGTGCATGTGAGTGGGGGAGGAGAAGAGAGGATCTTAAGCAGACTCCGAATTGTCAACACAGAGCAGACACCGGGCAGAGTCGGATGCTAAATCCACTGAACCACACAGGTGCCCCTGGAGTTTCTTTTATCCTTTGTACCTGGGGCTCAGTCAAAACAGGTAGAGGAAGAAGGATAAGAGCAGGGTGTGAGTTCCTTTGTCAAAGTCTGGTGTATCTGCTAGGCTCTGTTGCCTAGAGTGGGTGGTAAAGAAAAACAGTTTATGCACATAGTCTGGGACCTCCTGGAATGTGAGGAAATATTATAACCTGGAAATCATGCTTAAGGAAGTCTTTGATGTACTTTAGTGGAAGCTGTGCCTGAGATTCATTGTTGAAAGGAGAAGGTACTCAGGGCACCTGGGGTGGCTCAGTGGGTTAAGTGACTGGCTATTGATTTTGGCTTTGGTCATGATCTTCCAGTTTGTGAGATAAGCCCTGCATTGGGCTCTGTGATAATAGTGTGTAGTCTGCTTGGGATTCTCTCTCTCTCTTGCCCCTCCCCCCTCTCTCAAAATAAATAAATAAAAACTTTATAAAAAGGAAGAAGAGGGTACTTAGACAAAAATGAAGGCTTTTTCAGAACAATAGACCTGATCTGAAGAGGCTTGCACTATAGGTCACAGCCAATGCTAATGTGTACATATGGCGTAGGGACACTAAGCTATTAGAACAGCCAGTAATCTTACAGAGAAGATTAGCATGGCCCCTGCATAAGGATGACATGCAAATTCATGAAGCGTTCCATATTAAAAAAAAAAAGCCACTCGGAGGGTATTTGTGTGAAGAATGCAAGGCTTGCTGGGAAAATAGGTGACAGTAACTTTGGAGCTAATGATTAGGACTTGGGTCATGAGGACTGAGGCCCTTAGGGAAAGGACACAAATGCTTTCCTGGCCTCTGGGGAACATTCTAAGTTCATGAAATGGGTAAATAATCCCATTTGGGGGAATCAATTTGATTCGGGTTTGTGTGGTCCTCTTACAATCTTTGGAATCTGGTCTTTAGAAAATAGTCCAAATTCCTTGACAATCAGGGTTATTTAAGTAGCCTGAGAAAGTAATATACCACTCTGAGGCAAGGCTACCCAATTTGGGTGAAACGTGTGTTTGTGAAAATATTTCCCAACATTAACCTTTGACTCCAAAGAGACAAGAACAAATCAGTAAAGGAGGGAGTGAGTAAGAGGTAGTGAAACAGAAGTAATGCAAATGAATAACAGGAGTGAAAAGCATAATAATAGATGATATACTGTATAAAGAGTTTACTATGTGGAAGGCACACTATGTATATTACCATATAAGGCATTTTACATATATTAATTCAATTAATTTTTGTGACAATACTATACAGTGGTGTGACAGATTCAGGTAGTACTCCTGTTTTCATTTCCATAGTGAAGGTTTTTTCTTTAATTTTTTAAGATGTTTATTTATTTTTTAGAGAGAGAGAGAGAGTGTGAGTGGAGGAGGGGCAGAGAGAGAGGGAGACACAGAATCTGAAGCAGATTCCAGGCACCAAGCTTTCAGCTCAGAGCCCAATGCAGGGCTCACAAATGGTGAGATCTCACAAATGGTGAGATCATGACCTGAGCCGAAGTCGGATGCTTAACCAACTGAGCCACCCAGGTGCCCCCACAGTGAAGGGTTATTTCTGGCAAGTGGCTATTCAATGAGGGGCTACATATTTCACTCACTCTTCTGCAGTTAAATGGAGTAATGTGATTAGTTTCTGTGGTAGAGGGAATAATGGCCCTGAAGGTTATCTACATCCTAATCTATGGAACCTGTAAGTATTAATTTTGCATGGACAAAAGTACTTTGCTGCTGTGAAAAACGTAAGAGCCTTGCGATGTGGAGTTCATTCTGGATTATCCAGATGGGTCCTAAATGCAATCACAAGTGTCCCTTTAAGAGGGACACAGAAGGAGATTTGACCATAGAGAAGGTGATGTAATAATGGAAGCAGAGAGAAATTTGAAGATGCTATGTTGCTGGCCTTGAAAATTATGGAAGGGGCTATGAGCCAAGGAATGCAGGGAATACTGTTGGGAGCCATTTTGGGCTCACAGGTTGAGACCCCTCCCTGTGTGGGCTCGTAGGTTGAGACACCTCCCTGTGTGGAAAAGGCGGTTGAAGCAAAGCTCCCGCCGGCCAAAATGGTACCTAGTCTTACCTCCTTCTAAATAGTTTTTCAAGCTTGGATTTCTTGAGCTACTCTCCTTGGTCCCAAGGAGTGTAATTCTCTTTTGTTTTATGGCATTTAGATAAAAAGGAAGCACCTGGAGCACGAAGCTTTGATGGATTACATCTGAATGAGAGTAGCCTGGCCAGAAGTAATCTTAAAGTTGCATCTTGGGGATGGGTTGCACAAATTGATAGCAGTTATGAGCTGGCTGAATATTGGTGTGATTTGTGTAATCATTGGGCCCCTATTATGTAAATTCACTCATTCACAAGCAAAGGACAAGCACTGGGAATTCTGTCCTTGCTGGATAGGTTGCACCTACTCCATTGTAGTTGGAAGAATAGGCAGAATGACTCCTGGCCTGTTTATAGGTAATCAACATAGGCAGGCCTAGGTAACACCCTGTTCTCTCCCCCTGCCTTAAATTTATATGCTAATTAACTTGAAAACAACTTGCAAGATTGAGTAAATCACCGCTTTGCTGATAAAAACACATTGTTCAAACTATGCTTACTGATGGGATGTCACTCATTGCTGTAATGTCACTCACTACTTTTAAATAAAGACACTGAGACCAGCAGAGTAGAGAGAGATGCCAGAATAGCCAGAGATGCCTGCTTGGTGATCAGACCACATCTCGTGCCTCTCTCATTACTTTCGCCTAACTGTCCATCCTTCAGGGACCCCTGGACTCAGCCAGAGCTGGACTCCGGCAGAATACAGCACTAAAAACTGGAAAAAACAAAGAAATAGATTCTCTTCTACATCCTACAGATAAAGCACAGCCCTTATGACATCTTGGTTTTGACACAGTAAAACTATTTTGGGCTCCTGGCCTCCAGAGCTGTAAGAAAATGAATTTCTGTTGTTTTAAGGCACTAAGTTTGTGGCAATTTGTTGCAGCAGCCATAGAAAACTAATACAATTCTCTTTGATGAAATATGAAAAGAAATGTCACCAGGACCACGTTGTAATTTGTAAGGACCCTAGGTGCTTTAGATGTCTTGTAATGCATATAATATATATTACATATATAATATATAAAATATATATTAATGCTTTCATTATATATATAATGTGCCTACTGTGCCTAAGAAAGAGATCACTGATATGTGCCTCTTCTGAACCATGGAGGTTATATAGCCAGTTTTCCTTCTCAACTTTCTCTGTCTCTCTTCTTTTTTAAACAAAGGAGATAAAAGTTTATTGAATATTCTACAAGAGAGTGCCAGGAGGAAAGCAAAGTAGAGACTGTCTACCACAAGGCAGTGGTGGGGGGGGTGTAGTTAAGAAGGAAGGTGAAGAGGTATTGAAATGTATGGAATTCTCATTTTATTCTCCTTTTCTGGTACCCGTGGGTATAAGTAACTCATTGGTCACCTAAGGTTTTTGGATATTTTGAGGTGGGTTGCCTAATGGGCCTGTTTGTATTTAGCCAGTGGGTAGGGGGACACTGTGGGCCCTTATACCTTACTCAGATTTCCATTGTTCAAGCTGGTTGCCTAAAAGTGGCCTACACATTCCCTCCTGAGAGACTGATAATGACTAATCTTTGGCATTTGGATGGAGGCCTTATCTTTAGTAGCTGCTTCATGCTGAATGAGGGGAGTAGAGAATTCCCTACTTATGGGTCAGCATTGGTCAGTTGGGAATTTAATAGGGGTTATGGAAGGCCAAGGCAGCTGCATCTAGAGTTGATAACATATGGGAGTCTCCTTGAGCAGAGAGAATTGGCTCAATTCTGTGTTGGCTTGAAATTATGGCAGTGAAGGAGTCTCAACACCAGGAGGAGAAGCATGGGAGAAAACAGCAAAACATGATTAGAATAACAAGAAGAAAAAAGAAGCTCAAATAAGAGTTTTTTGATAGTTGACAAAAATCCTCCTATCCAGGAGTTTAAACACTCAGTAAGAGAAAGGAAGGGGTCTTTTAGAGCACCAATTTGAGTATTCATGTCAGTTAAAAACCCAGAATATTGTTCTGATAATCTGGAATGTATACACAGCATTATGTTTTTATGATAGCACATGTTTCACTTTGTGCAGTAGTTAAAACATCTAATGCCATTCTATTTTGTAGGACTGCTTTATGAATTTGAGTTTATTTCAGTGTTTAATAACATAATGCCGTTTTCAGAGTCATTTTAGGCTTTAATTGTATAGGAGGTGGTGTTAGCCATCATATATAGTACTTTGTTTTGTTTAGCAAGCAATCAGTTAATTAATAAGAGGCACCTTTCGGGAAACAAAAGAAAAATATAAGTTAATTGTTGAAGCAAATTACAAACTCAGTATCTGAGTCATGAGAGCTGCCAGTGAATCTTGAATGCTGCCAGTGAGAAGATTTTTAGATGTCAGGCTTGAAGCATCCTCAAATGGAATTGGAACAGGTGGTGGGAATCGGGTTTTTCTGGCTTGTAATTCAAATGTCTCTGGTGATCCTTTTGAATGGCTCTTAGATCAACTGTCACAAACATTGTCTATACATGAGTTTTGTGGCAATTTCTCCGAAGTTTACCTCTTGTTGTTACTCAGATGCATAGGAATGTGTTTGCCCATAGATCAAGGTGTTGTCTGGATCTGCAGGAACAAAGGAATAAAGGGAAGAGAGCCAAAAAGAAGTAAGGTGGCTGAGAGTCAGCCGGTGTCAGGAAAGGGTCCAAACTGAGTCCATAATGTGTGCAGATTCACCTTGGATGAATTGCTGCTCTAGCTGTGCCACATGTTGGGAATGGAGGCCTCAGGGAGGACAGAGTGAGAGAGCAGAGGTAAAGGGGTTCTCCACTCTCATAGGTGTGGACAGTCCAACCTGTTTGGTCTCAGACCTTTAGACCATACCAGGGAGCTGCCCTGGCCAGAGGTCTTCAGTTGTCTGAGAAGTAGTAGGGTTAGGTTGCCAAAGGGCTGAAAAGAGAAAGGAGAGGGAGGAAAGGATCCCTCTGAAAGGCAAAAGGGGAAATCTCTCACCCTTTTGGGCAAGGGTGGTTCAGCTGCCTCTCTCTGTTCCCACCCTCTGGGACTTCAGATCCTCGCCAAGGAGTAACCTCGACTAGAGGTCATCAGTTCCCCCAAGAAGTACTAGAGTCATTCTACTGAGGGAAAGTCCTGCGAAATTTCTGGAGAAT
The DNA here is from genome assembly GCA_030068075.1 of Paguma larvata. Lineage (NCBI taxonomy): Eukaryota > Metazoa > Chordata > Mammalia > Carnivora > Viverridae > Paguma > Paguma larvata. The sequence goes on from JAINVK010000278.1 coordinate 52,795, forward strand.
CTGGGAGAGAGACCTGGGCCAGCAAAGGCTCCCCATGCAGGTTCCACCAAATGTGGAACAACCCAATCAGGTGGAGGCCAGCAGTGTGGGTGGTGGAAGAATTCACCCAAAGCAGAACAAAAGAGGTAGAAGCTTACTGAATACACTGAAAGGGAGTAGAGGGCAAGGGAGATACTGTCTGCCTACTTTGATTTTTTAGAAGAGGTTTCTCAGACCCCAGAATCTTGCACTAAAAAATACTGTTTTCTTCGAGTCACCATGTGGAGGAAAGTTACCTTCTGCCCAGGAATGTTCACACTGTTACTGTTTCATAAGTGAAAAATAAACTTTTATTATTTAAAGTCACAGAAATTTGGGGATGTATTTGTAACACCAGCTAACATTGTACTGGAGGATATAGAGATTGGAACTTTGAAATGGGTTTATCCCATAATAAAAATCTACATGTGGCTCTGGGTTAGTGGTCAAATTGCATGCAGTGAGGAAGTTGAAATTGGAAATTGGAGATACGGAGACTCAAGTGTAGTAGCAAACGTTGGGTGAATGTATCAACCATGATCACTTGGAAGTCAGACCAAAGACCTACCAAGCCTGACCTTCTAGGAGGACAGATTGCATAATAGAATGTTGATAATGTGTACTGGTTGTTACTTGCTGTATTTAGCAAAATGTGTCAATAAAGGATGTACATTACAACAATCATCTAGTTTGAAATTAAAGACAGAAAGCAATAGAGAGAGTCTTAGTCTTCTCAGGTGCCATAACCAAATATCAGATAGGGTGGCTTAATAGAAATTAATTTTCTCACAGTTCTGAAGACCAGAAGTCCCAGAACAACATGAAGCAGGCCAGTTTCTGTTGACCATTCTCTCTTACTTCTACTTCTCTTCTTCACAGATGCCTTCTTACTGTGTCCTGGCATGGTCTTTCCTTGGTGCATGCACATATATTTTTCTCTTCTCCTTCTCCTCCTTCTTGTCCTTCTCATCTCATCCTCATCCTCCAGCCACCTATCCTATCAGACTTAGACTCCATCCTTATGACTTCATTTTACCTTAATTACCTTCTAATCATCCTATCTCCAAATATAGTTTTATTGGACATAAGGGCTTCAAAATATGAATTTTGAAGGGAACATAGTTTAAAATTTTTTAATTTTTTATTTAGAGAGAGAGAGAGAAAGAGAGCACCCATGCATGATAAAGGGAGGGGCAGAGGGAGAGAGAGAGGGAGGGAGAGAGGGAAAGAGAGGGAGAGGGATAGGGAGAGAAAGAGAGAGTGAGTGGGTGTGAGAGAGAGAGAGAATCCCAAGCAGACCCTATGCTTGGTGTGGAGTCCAATGTAGGGCTCAGTCCTATGAGCCTGGGACCACGACCTGAGCTGAAATCAAGAGTCAGCCACTCAACCAACTGAGCCTCAAAGTGACATGATTTAATCCATAGAATTCTACCCCTAGCTTCCTAAAATTCATGTCCTTCTTGCATGCAAAGTTCATTCATTCCATCCCAACAGTTCCCAAAGTCCTCATTCTAACATCAGTTCTAAAGTCCAAAGTCTTTTCTAAATATTATTTAATCAGATATAAATGAGACCCAAGGTGCAATTCATCCTGAGGCAAAATTCCTCTCCATCTGTGACTATGAAAGCAGACAATTTATGTGCTTGCAAAATACAATGGTGGGATAGGCATAAGATAGACATTTCAATTCCTAATAGGGCATATTGGAGAAAAGAGGTGATGGGTCCTCATGCAAGTCCAATACCTAGCAAGGCAAATGTCATTAGTTTTTAAGGCTCAAAAACAATCCTCTTGGTTCAGTACTCTGTCCTCCCAGTCCTCTGGCATGGCAGCATCACCCCTGTGGCTCTAGGTGGAGGATTGTGTTCCCACAGCTCTAAGTCACCCTCCCACCCACAGGGTTCTGCATAATCCTTCTCTCAAGGCTTTAGAGAGAGGCCATTTCTCATATTGAAACTGAAGCAATGACTCTGATGATTTCTGAATTACTTTTAAAGTTATTTTTTTCTTTCTAAAGACCAGCACATGTTCACAGTCAAATAGTTCTATTGCCCCATTCTGTCAAATCCAATAAGAAACTTTCCTTCATTTTTTCTCATATCCATCCCCTTCGATTTAAACTGGCAATGTTTCTACTAATATAACCTCATAAACTTTTTACCAGATTATAGTCTAGCCGAAACAGCTTTCTTCTTTTTGAGGCTTAGAATTTTCCAAATCTTCAAGTTTTGGCTCCTTACCTTAACGATTTCTTTTTCAATTTATCTCTTCTTTTGCATTTTACTATGAGCAGTCATAAAGAACCAAGCTGCATTTTCAAAACTTTGCTTAGGAATCTCCTCAGATAGGGATGCCTGGGGGGCTCAGTCAGTTAAGCGCCAGACTTCAGCTCAGGTCATGATCTCACAATTCGTGGGTTCGAGCTCCGTGTCAGGCTCTGTGCTGGCAGCTCAGAGCCTGGGGCCTGCTTCACTTCTGTGTCTCCCTGCTTGCCCTCTATCTGTCTCTCCCTCTTTCTCAAAAATAAATAAACATTTAAAAAAATTAAAAAAAAAAAGAAATCTCCTCAGATAAATAACCACTTTCATCACTTTCAAGTTCTATTTCTATTCCACAAAACTAAAATACAAATCAGCCAAGTTCTTTGCCACCTTATAACAAGGACCTCCTTTCCTCCACTTTCCAATAATATGTTTCTGATTTCCAGTTGAGGTCTCACTAGAATCATCTTAATGTCCATATTTTTAGATTGTACACTAAAACTCTCCGAGCTTCTATCATAACCCAGTTCCAAAACTACTTCCACATTTTTAGGCATTTGCTAGAGCAGTGCTCTACTTCTCAGTAAGAAAACATCTGTTAGTCTGCTTGGGTCCCCTTAACAAAATAACAGACTGGGTGGGTTAAACAATAGAAATTAATTTTCTCACATTTATGCAAGCTAGAGGCTCCAGATCAAGATGCATCTAGGTTGGTTTCTGATGAGTTCCCTCCTCCTGGCTTACAGTCACATTCTCACTCTGTATTGACATGACCTTTCCTCAGTATGCATGTATAGAGAGAAATCGAGAAGAGAGAGACCTTCTTGTAAAATCACCATCCTATCAGATTAGCCAATGGCCTCATTTTACCTTGATTATATCCTAAAAACCCTATCTCCAAACACAGTAACATTGAGGGCTAGGGTGTCAACATATAAATTTTGGAGGGACACAATTCAGTCCATAGGAATGGCCTTGCAGGGTTTAAAATACTAGATTCATTTTTTTAAATTTTAATTTATCATTTTTTTTTAATTTCAGAAGTAGAATGTAGTGATTCATCAATTACATATAACACCCACCCAGTGCTCATTCACAAGTGCCCTTCTTAATGCCCGTCACCCATTCAGCCCTTCCCCCCACCCAACACCCCTCCAGCAACCCTCAGTTTGTTCTCTATATTTAAGACTCCTTTATGGCTTGCCTCCCTTCTTCTTTTTATTGTATTTTTCCTACACTTTCCCTATATTAATCTATTTTCTTTCCTAAGTTCCACATATGAGTGAAATCATATGATATTTATCTTTTTATAACTTAGTTTGCTTAGCATAATACACTCTAGTTTCATCCACATTGTTGCAAATGACAAGATTTCATTATTTTTGCTTGATGAGTATTATTATTCCGTTGTACAAATATACCACATCTTCTTTATCCATTTATCGTTGATGGACATTTGGGCTCTTTCCATGATTTGGCTATTGTTGATAGTGATGCTATATACTTTGGGGTGCAAGTGCCCCTTCAAATCAGCATTTTTGAACCCTTTAGATAAATACCTAGTAGTGCAATTGCTGGGTTATAGGATAGTTCTATTTTTAATATTTGAGGAAACTCCATACTGTTTTCGAGAGTGGCTGCACCAGTTTGCATTCCCACCAGCAGTGCAGAAGTGTTCCCCTTTTTCCGCATCCTGGCCAACATCTGTTGTTGACTGAGTTGTTACTTTTAGTCATTGTGACAAGTGTGAGCTAGTATCTCATTGTGGTTTTGATTTGCATTTCCCTGATGATGAGTGATGTTAAGCATATTTTCATGTGTTTATTGGCCATGTGGATGTCTTCTTTTGAAAAGTATCTCTTCAGGATATCTGGGTGGCTCAGTTGGTTAAGTGTTTGACTTTGGCTCAGGTCATGATCTCACGTTTTTTGAGTTCGAGCTCCGCATTGGGCTCTGTGCTGACAGCTCAGAGCCTGGATTCTACTTCGGATTCTGTGTCTCCCCCTCTCTCTCTCTCAAAAATAAATAAACATTAAAAAATTAAAAGAAAGAAAAGTATCTGTTCATGTCATTTGCTCACTTCTTCAGTGCATTCTTTGTTTTGGGGGATGTTGAGTGTGATAAGTTTTTTACAGATTTTGGATACTAACCCTTTATCTGATACGTCATTTGCAAATATTTTCTCCCATTCCATTGGTTTCCTTTTAGTTTTGCTGATTGTTTCCTTCACTGCGCAGAAGCTTGTTTATTTTGATGAGGTCCCAATAGTTCATTTTTGCTTTTGTTTCCCTTGCCTCCAGAGATTTGTTGTGAAAGAGGCTGCTGAGGCCGAGGTCAAAGAGGTTTTTGCCTGATTTCTCCTCTAGTATTTTGATGGCTTCCTGTCTCATATTTAGGTCTTTCATCCATTTTGAATTTATTTTTATGTATGATGTAAAAAAGAGGTCCAGGTTCACTCTTTTGCAGGTTGCTATCCAGTATTCCCAACACCATTTGCTGAAGAGACTGTCTTTTTTCCATTGGATATTCTTTCCTGCTTTGTCAAAGATTAGTTGGGTATATGTTTGTGGGTACATTTCTGGGTTCTATATTCTGTTCCATTGATCTATGTGTATGTTTTTTTTTTTTTTTTTTGCCAGTACCATAATGTCTTGATGATTACAGCTTTGTATTAGAGTTTGAAGTCTGGAATTGTGATGCCTCCAGCTTTGGTATCCTTTTTAAACATTGCTTTGGCTATTTAGAGTCTTTTCTGGGTCCATACAAATTTTAGAATTGTTTGTTCTAGCTTTGTGAAAAATGCTGGTGTTATTTTGATAGGGATTGCATTGAATATGTAGATTGTGTTGGGTAGTATCGACACGTTAACTATATTTATTCTTCCAATCCATGAGCATGGAATATTTTTTCTATTTCTTTGTGTCTTCTTCAATTTCTTTCATAAACTTTCTATAGTTTTCAGTGTATAGATCTTTTACCTTTTTGGTTAAGTTTATTCCTAGTTATTTTATGATTTTTAGTGCAATTATAAATGGGATAGATTCTTTGATTTCTCTTTCTGTTGCCATAATGAAGCCATTATTGGTGTATAGAAATGCCACAGATATCTGTAAGTTGATTTTATATCCTGAGACTCCGCTGAATTCATGTATCAGTTCTAGCAGTTTTCAGGTGGAGCTTTTGAGTTTTCCATGTAGAGTATCATGTCATGTGTGAAGGGTGAAAGTTTGACTTTTTCCTTGCTGATTTGAATGCCTTTTATTTCTTTTGTTATCTGATTGCTGAGGCCAAGCCTTCCGGCACTATTTTGAAAAACAGTGGTAAGAGTGGACATCCTTGTAGTGTTCCTGACCTTGGGGGGTCACTTTTCCCCCATTGAGGATGATATTAGCTGTGGGTCTTTCATATATGGCCTTAACATCTTGAGGTATGTTCCTTCTATCCCTATTTTATTGAGAGTTTTTATCAAGAAAGAATGCTGTATTTTGTCAAATGCTTTTTATGTAGTTATTGAGAGGATCATGTAGTTTTTATCCTTTCTTTGATTAATGTGATGTATCACATTGATTGAACCCGCCCTGCAGCCCAGGAATAAATCCTACTTGATTGTGGTGAATAATCCTTTTAATGTAATGTTGGATCAATTTGCTAGTACCTTCTTGAGGTTTTTGCATCCATGTTCATCAGGGAAATTGGTTTGTAGCTATCCTTTTTAGTGGGGTCTTTGCTTTTGGAGTCAAGGTAATGCTGGCCTTTTAGAATGAGTTTGGAAGTTTTCCTTCCATTTCTATTTTTTGGAACAGCTTCAAAAGAATAGGTGTTAACTCTTCTTTAAATGTTTGGTAGAATTCCCCTGGAAAGCCATCTGTCCCTGGACTTTTGTTTGTTGGGAGATTTTTGATTACTCATTCAATTTCTTTAATGGTTATGGGTCTGTTCACATTTTCTATTTCTTCCTGTTTATTTTGGCAGTTTGTATATTTCTAGGAATTTGTCCATTTCTTCCAGATGACCCTATTTGTTAGCATATAATTGCTCATAATATTCTCTTATTTTTGTTTATATTTCTGCTGTCTTGGTTGTGGTCTCTCCTCTTTCATTTGTGATTTTATTTCTTTGGGTCCTTTCCTTTTTCTTTTTGATCAATATGTCTAGGGGGTTCTCAGTTTTGCTACTTTTTCAAAGAACTAGCTCCTGGTTTCGTTGATCTGTTCTACTGTTGTTGTTATTGTGTTGCTATTGTTTTAATTTTGATGTCTTTGATTTCTGCTCTAATCTTTGTTTTTCCCCTTCTTCTGCTGTTTTTGGACTTTATTTGTTGTTTTTTCCCCAGTTCCTTTACATGTAAGGTTAGGTTGTGTATTTAAGATATTTCTTCCTTCGAGGAAGGCCTGGATTGTTATGTACTTCCTTCTTTTGACCGTCTTTGCTCTATCCCATTTGTTTTGGCCTGTGGTGTTTTCATTTTCACTGGCTTCCACGTATTTTGTAATTTCCTCTTTACTTTCTTGGTTAACCCATTCATTCTTTAACAGGATATTCTTTAATCTTAAAGTATTCATCATCTTTCCAAATTTTTTCTTGTGATTGATTTCAAGATTCATAGTGTTGTGGCCTGAAAATATGCGTGCTATGATCTTGATCTTTTCGTACTTGTTGAGGGCTGATTTGTGATTCAGTATGTGATTTATTCTGGAGAATGTTCCATGTGCACTCTAGAAGGATGTGTATTCTGTTGCTTTAGGATGAAATGTTCTAAATATATCTGTTAAGTCCATCCATTCCAGTGTGTCATTCAAAGCCATTGTTTCCTTGTTTTCTGCTTAGATGATCTGTCCATTGCTGTAAGTAGGGTGCTGAAGTCCCTTACTATTATTGTATTATTATCAATGAATTTCTGTATATATATATTTTTTTCTTTATATATATAAAATATATATAAAAATATTTTCTTTATATATATATACTTTCTTTATATATATTTTTTCTTTATATATATAATATGTATATATGAATTATATATATATATATAATTGTGTGTGCTTTGAAGTTGGGGGTATAAATAATAACAATTGATAGATATTCTTGGTGGATAGATCCCTCAATTATGATATAATGTCCTTCTTCATCCCTCATTGTTTGTTTTAAAATCCAGTTTGTCTGATATATGTATGGCTATTCTGGCTTTCTTTTGACATCCATTCGCATGATAGATGGTTCTCCGTATCCTTACTTTCAAACTGCATGTGCTTTAAGTCTAAAGTGAGTCTCTTGCAGGTAGAATATAGATGGGTCTTGTTTTCTTATCCATTCGGATAGCCTTTATCTTTTGATTGGAGCATTTAGTCTGCTGACATTTAGAGTGATTACTGAAAGATATGAATTTAGTGCCATTGTGCCACCTGTAGAGTTGGTGATTCAGGAGATGTTCTCTGGCCCCTTCTAGTCTTTGCTGCTTTTGTCTTGTTCTGTTTTTGTTTTGTTTTGTTTTGTTTTTACTCTACTCAAAGACTCCCCCATAAAATTTCTTACAGGGGTAGTTTAGAGGTAATGAATTCCTTTACTTTTTGTTTGGCAAACTTTTTATCTCTCTTTATATTTTGAATGACAGCCTTGCTGTATAAAAAATTCTTGGCTGCATACTTTGCAAATTCATCACGTTGAATATACCCTGCTACTCCCTTGTGGCCTGCCAATTTTCTGTGGACAGATCTGCTGCAAACATGATCTGCCTACCCTTGGAGGTTAAGTACATTTTTCCCTTGCTGCTTTCAGGAATCTTTTGTTGTCTGTGTGTTTCATGAATTTGAATATGATATGCCTTGGTGATGGTCGGTTTTTGTTGAATCTAATAGGAGTTCTATGTGATTTTGGATTTTCATAGCTGTGTCTTTCCCAATATTAGGAAAAATTTTCAAGTATAATTTGTTACATAAGACTTCTGCTCCTTTTTCTCTCTCTTAATCTTCTGGAACTTCTATGATTCAAATGTTATTCCTTTTTTGAATGTTTTACTTATTTGTTTTGAGAGCAAGAGAAATCGGGGGGGGGGGAGGGGAGAGGGAGAATCCCAAGCAGGCCCTGGGCTTTCAGTGCAGAGCCTGATGTGGGGCTTGATCCCACAAACCCATGAAATCATAACTTGAACCAAAATCAAGAGTCAGACGCTTAACCGACTGAGCCACTCAGGCATCCCCTAAATGTTATTCCTTTTTTAATAAACCACTGAGTTCTCTAAGTCTTGTATCCTGATATTTTGCATTTGTTCCTCTCCTTTTTTCTGCTTCATTATTTTCCATAACTTTATCTTCTGTCTCGTTGATTCACTGATCTGCTTTGCCCATCCTTGCCATTACTGTCATTCAAGACTGAATCTTGGTTATAGCATTTTAAATTTCAGCTTGACTAGATTTTAGTTCTTTATTCTATGCAGAAAAGAATTTTCTGGTGTCTTTTATGCTTTTTTTCAACCCTAGCTAGTATTCCTATAATCGTGGTTTTAAATTCTAGTACAGAAATCTTATATCTGTGTTGATTAAGTCCTTGACCATCCTTCCTTCCTATTCTTTCTTTTCGGGTGAATTCTTCCATCTTGTCATTTTGGAGGAAGAAAAAAATTAATAAAATAAAAATTTAAATTAAAAAGTTGAATACAAAACAAAAAGTCAAATAAAATAAGCTAGATCCTATGTATGTTTCAGTCTGCTTGTTTAAATAACTTGATAGAATAGAGAAAACAGAGAAAGGAAAGAAAAAATTTTAAAAGTAATTTAAAAATAAAAAAAAACTTTAAAAATTAAAATAAAATGAAATGAAGAAATTAAAATAGAATAATAAGTTAAATGAATAAAAAATTAAAAAAGAATTTGCTCTTTCTATATCCACAAAAGAGAAAAAAAAAAGAAAAAGGAAAAAATAAAACAATTTAAGCAAAACAGAAGCAAAGAAAATGAACAAATAAAGGAACCAGCAAACCCAATGAAACCCAAAGGAGGTTACATCCAATTTTCTTCTAGAAATTAAACTTTGAAGTACACTAATGTCCATAGACCAAGCCGGTGGGAGGATTTTGCTGCTATTTTTTGGGATGTGTTTGGAGGGCACAGTTGGCAGGGCTTCGTGTAACACCTCCGTTCTCCTCTGGTGGCGCTGCTTAGCTTACTGGGGTGGATAGGTGTGTGTTTGCATAGGGGTGAAAAAGGCCTTACCCTGCTCCCTTGTCTGTGGTGCAGGAACTTCGCGCTCTCACTGACGTGTGATCAAGCGCCCCTCCTTTGTCTTAGGCCTCCATCAGTTCTCTATCTCTATCCTGTCCTTGTTCAAGCTGTCGGCCTGCTAGGGGGTGCCTCCCTCCAGAATTTTATTTCAGATGAAGCTGTGTTTCAAAACTCACTCTTCAGAGCCCCCCATACCCTTGATCTGTGCTGATTCTCTGGAGGAAGGGTGTCGCTGAGCAATGGCTGGGTTCCTGTTTGACCCAGAAAATGCTTGTGTGATAGCACAGTGGCAGAGGTTCAGAGTTTATGGCAAATCACAACACACAGACATTGCCAGGTTTTGCTGCACATTGACATCTTTGTTCCAAAACCAATACATGTGGCAGCTCTCCAGGGTCCACAGGGACCTTTGCCTGCAGGGAAGCATATGGACACCACCAAATGCACTTCAAGCGGGGAACTGCTTTTCCCTGTGTGGCACACAGTCCCCTCAGACTGTGCTGCTTGCTTGTGTGTCGTAGACTCTGGGTCTGTAGTTCTTTCTTGTCCAGCAAGAAAGGAGGATGCAGGATTAAAAATGTGAGAGATGGCTAATGTCCGGGAGAAGACAAGAGCCCTGATTAAGGGTCCTTGTTCTGTTTTTATTAGGATCAGAAGGCTTGCAAACATGGTGATGGACATGCACAATGAGACAATGAATCTGTGAATATTAACTCATGTACACGAGGGAAAGGGGGTTTTGAAGATATGCGGGGATAGGGGTTTGGGTTAATACAAAACAAAATCCTGGCACCAGGCAGAAGGTTGTTTACAGCAGACGTGAGGCACCACGTCTGTTTACCTAAACTGGTCTATAGGACAAGAAAGACAGAGCATGCTATCTCAGGGTCAACAAGGCACCTTTCTGTTGCTAATTAACTCTCCTCTGCGGCAACTTCGCCTGCAGGGATCTATAGCCCTATTTGCCCTGTTTACCTAATTTGGTCCTTCCTCCCTGTAAAAGCAACTTTCTGCCATTGTACTAAGTAGGATGGGGGCGTTTCCACCCTGAATACCTAATCTCATTTATCTCATATACCTTGGTTCTATATTGGGGCCCCACCTTACCTATACTTAGTTACCTAATCTTGTTTACCCAAACTTGGGTGTGAACATCCTATGGCTTTCTAATTCTTTATGCCTTGTTAACCCATTGGCGCAGGCTCAGGAAATTCCTAAGCTTATTTCCCACTCTCCTGGGCATTTGCCCTACTTCCTCACAGGAGCACCACCAGACACTGAGCTCTGAAACTTCAGACTGGGCGCTCCACTGTTTATATACTGGTGGTATTGAAACCTTCTCCTTTCTCCCCATCAACGGTTTCTGGGAACAGATTTCTTGTCTGTTCCTCTGCAAGTGTTTTCACTTTTTCTCTCACTCTTTCTCTCCAGCTACTTTTGGGGGGAATGCTTTTCTTGCAGCATACTCATGCACCACACTCTCCTCCTTTCTCTTTCTCTCTCTGTCTTCTCTCGGCAAAATAGGTTGCCTACCCTCTGAAACACATGGCTTTTCTCTCCCCCATTTCACCTATTTACACTGTATGCCTGCCAAGTTCTGTGGCTCAACTTATGCAGATTGTTCCATTAGTCCTCAGATCAATTTCCTAGGTGTTCAAAACGATTTGATGCTCATCTAGCTGCATTTCAGGGATGAGACAAGCTCAGGGTCTCCATACTGCCATCTTAACTCCTAAAAATACTGGATTCTAAATAGAAAGACTTCGGACTGAAAAAGTCTTAAAGCAGAAAGACTCATTAAATTTCCTCAGAGAGAAATGTCAACACAGAGAGCTCCAAAAGCCTATTCCTCCACAAAAAATAACTAACAAACTGGAAAAACTGGTTAGAATCAGATTTTCCTAACTTTGGAAACTAACCAAAAGCTTTTGGCAACCAGGGGAATCCTTAATCAAGAAAATATAGCTGAATCTCAGTAGAAAGAGAGATCGTTGTGAAATTTCAAATTATCTTGATCCCATATCCTTCTCAATAGCTCAGTCATCGCCTTGAAGACAACTCCCTACATTTTGGGTAGAGACTAGTACCAGGGGGATCAGAAAAGAATTGTGAATGTTTTCTTTGGTATGTCTGGTAGCTCCCTGAAGGACAGGTTGAGAAGATTTACGTTTATTTCACCAAACTCTAAATTCTTCCATGCCCAGAGAAGACCATTTGTTGAAAGCTTTTAAAGGCCAAATAACTCAGTCACTGCTGCCGAAGAAAATTGATATCAGTTAAGGCAAACAACAGACTAACCAAAAATCTTGGGTAGCAAATCTGGAAAATGTAATGCTTTGGGGAATAAGGGCCTTCAAAATTTCTGGTATATTTCTTGGAACCTCTAAGTCCACCAACATACCCAAGGACAAGTGCATTCTCAGGACATACTTGAGAAGGACCAAGGCCTGACCTTTCACTGGCCTTCAGTAGACAGGAAGTAAAGACTTAGGCAGAGTTGTAAATGGTCATGCTGAGTATTGAAGGTTTTAATTAATACACACACAAAGCCCATTTGGAATTACCTTTTATTTGTTTGTTTCAGGGATATAAAATAATGTCTGTACAGTCGCTAACTGACCGCTAAGCTAATAGAGCAAAGATTTCACTGGTTACACATGAAGGTGACATAGACTTTACAAAATCAACTCAGAAAAGTCACTAAATAAACAATAACAATTGAAATAAGAAGCAATGACAAACTGCAAGGTGGGGGAAATATCTGATATCCAGAATTACCACATTATAATATCCGGAATGTCTAGTTTTTATCAAAAATAAATACATGACATGAAAGTACACAAGGAAATGTAGCCAATATACACGGGGCAAAAAGTAATTAATAGAAACTATTCCTATGGAAACCAAACAAAAACTTTAACTATTGTAAGTGTTCTTAGAAAACTAAAGGAAATCATACAATAAAAATGAAAGGAAACCATAAAATGATGTTACACCAAGTATCAATAAAGAGATAGAAATTATAAAAATGGACCAAATAGAAATACACAACAGTTAAAAAGTACAGTGACTCAAATAAAAAATTGACCAGGAGGGCTCCATAGAAGATTTATACAGGCAGAATAAAGAATTTACAAACTTTAATATAAGGCAATTGAGAATCAGAAAGGAAGATACATAGAGAAAATTTAAGAGAGCTTAAGAGTCCTATAGTATATGATCAAGTGTACCAAAATACACATAATGGAAGTCTTAGAAAAATTGGGGAGGCGAGGTAGAAAGGGCCAGAAAGAATATTAAGGAAATTATGACAGACAACCTCCCAAATTTGATGCAGGATATGAACCTACACATTCAAGATGATAAATGAACCTAAATAGGATAAACTTACTGAGATACATTATAATAAAACTGTCAAAAGGGAAGAAAATAA